>CBVK0100675054.1:0-10917 GCA_900067695.1 Picea abies
TGATTGAGTGTTCCCTAAGACAATCATTGAATACATGTAAGAGGGTGGGTGCGAGTAGTCACATCCCAAAGTTATTGGGAACATGGGGGTTGATTAAAATCATGTTGGGGAAGTGTGCAAGTCAATAAAGGCAAGCCAAAGAGAGGAAATTCGTATGGGTTGGGAAAACAATTTTAGTTAGTCAAGTTTTAAGCATGGGGAGAAAGGAGAGACACAGAAAGAGATATTGAAGCTAGTGCAACCATGTAGAGCGAATTATAGATAAAGTTGGAATGTATTTGGAGCATCTTGGAGCTGAATATTGAAGAGCCAGGTTGTTAGGCCTGAATAGTGAACTCCAAAGTGAGTTTCACTGTAACAACACGTGGTTGTTGTTGGTTTGCTAGTAGTTTTCCTAGACGCAAGTTCCCTTGAGTTCCCAGCTGAGAGATTCCTAATTACATGTGCTAGAGAAACCCTGATAAATGAATGGTACATTCCTTGGGTTAATCTTGATAAATAGATGGCACATCCCTTGGTTTATCATTGATAAATGAATGGTGCATCCCTTGGGTTGAGCAGATTAGGAGGAAGAGAGCTAGTCGAAAAATATGGATAGTTGCAGGAGAATATCATTTGGGTTATGAATTTTATGACATGCGAGTGGAATGTGAGAGACTAACTTCTTTTGTGGATTACTAGCCTTAGCTTGGGGGTGACTAGCTATTGAGAATTGGAACAATCAGTCTATGGTTGGGTGGAACGTTCATCCCAAGAAGCTGGTTGAACAACATATTCAAAAGATAAGTGTTATATCTTGTTGCCATGTTATTTACATGTGTTATTTTTGTGCATGAACTATGTGTATTTGAGAATGATTTATATTCTACGGTGTGAATGATTAAGTTGCATTCATGTTAATTTTGTGTGCTTTAGATGCATCTATTTTATGGTTATAGAAAATAGCTAAACATGTTTTAAATTTGTAGTTGTAAGTTACAAGAAATCAACTAACAGTAAAAGAATTACTTTAGTTAGCAAAAATTTCATTTTTATATGTATTATGCACCGTAATGTCCCTCGGTTGGGTTGGGGCAATGCTACAAAGTGGTACTAGAGATGTAATTGGGAGAGTTTTGTGTGGCATGGTCCATCCTGGGTGTCTGGGAACGTTACAACATGAGCCTCCTCCAATCCCTCCTAGTTCCATGACCATGCAAATAGATGAGATCGACCTCCTCAAAATATCTCCAAAAACCTCCTAAACAGATCAATACACCTACAAAATGAAGACAAACAATAAGATGAAGCTCCAATGGAAATCTCAGATGGATTCCCCTCTTTTTCTAGCTAGGGTGGATATTGCACCACTAAAACCAAACTCAAGTGGAAGGGGTTTGTCAAAAACCCAACAAAAACTTGGATCTCAAGAGCACTCCAAACAAGACGTCAAATCATAACGAGGAAAGTGGAACACTACCCTTCCTTTTGTTCTTCTTCCATTCCTCTTCTAGATCTTTCCCCTTTAGAGAAAATCCACATGACTTTATTCCCCTTTTAATTTTCACTTAAAGATTAAAAGTCACTTTTGCTAATTTTAATTTTCACTTAAAGATTAAAAGTCACTTTTGCTAATGTTTAAGTAAATTATTAATCTAAAAGTTACTTTATTACCTAAATTTTAATTAAATGTCACTTTATAATTATAACACATTTGAACTAAATGACATCAAATAATTCCCCCGACTCCCTTTTCTTCATTGACTATAGCCTATGAGAGTCGTGTAGGTTGCTAAGTCACCCTCCCATAATGATCAAGTGGAAGGGGACATCACAATCCTCCCTTCCTGAGATTACTTATCCCCAAGCAACTTCAAACCGGGATGCTATAAGATCTGTTCTCCCTCCCAAGTGGCATCCTCTTCAAGAAAATATTCCATATGACCAGGTACTCCCTAATCACTCTTCTCCTCAGTCTCTACTCTCTGACATCAATAATTTTTTTCGGAGTCAAAACCGAATGTCCTTCCTCTGACATCAATAATTTTTTTCGGAGTCAAAACCGAATGTCCTTCCTCATCTAGTGGAGGGAGGTCTTCTAAAGTGGTGACCTGCCTTCTCAACACCTTCTTGAGGAAATATACATGGAAGGCATTGTGGATCCTTCTACACTCTGAAAAATCCAACTCATATGCCACCTCTCCAACTCTCCTGATCACCCTGTATGGTCAATAGAAGTGAGGCTTTAGCTTCTCTATGCCACTCTTCTTCAATGAGGATTGTATGTATGGCTACAACCTTAGAAACACCAAATCCCTTACCTCAAATCTTCACTCTACCTTGTGCATGTATGCATACATCTTCTGTTGATTCTAGGCGACCTATAAGTTTCCTTCAGGACTCTTAATATGTTCTGTCTCTCCTACAACCAATATTTGGCCTTGGGAGCCCTGCTCTCCCCAAATTCCAAATCCACAAATGATGGATCATCGTAACCATACAATTCTCTGAATGGAATCATATCAATGGAAGTGTGATAAGTGGTATTATAACAATGGTCCCCAATATGTAACCACTTTATCCATGCCTTCTCCTGTTCCGACACATAGTTTTGTAGGTATCCCTCAATCCACTTGTTCACTATCTTCATTTTCCCATCTGTCTGTGGATGATAACTAGTACTAGGTGTCAACTCTATCTCTGATAACCTAAAAAAATCCTGCCATAACGTGCTGATAAATTTGACGTCTCAACCACTGACTATGTATCTCGAAATACCATGTAGTTTGAACACCTCCCATAAGAATATGTCCGCCACCTAAGATGTTTTATACTATGAAGGAATGTAAAATAAGTGTGCATACTTGGTCAACCTGTCCACCACCATGTAGATACAATCCTTGCCCTGAATCTAGGTGTCAACTCTGTCCCTGATAACCTAAAAAACTCCTACCAAAATGCATTGAGAAATCTGATGTCTCGATTACTAACTATGTATCTTGGAAGACCATGTAGTATGAACACCTCCCAAAAGAATATGTCTGCCACCTGAGATGAACTATACTCTGAAGGAATGGAAAATAAGTGCACACACTTGGTCAATTTGTCCACCACCACGTAGATATAGTCCCTTCCTTGAACCTTCGACAACCCTATAATGAAATCCATGGAAATTCTCTCCCACTTATGCTCTAGAATAGGTAATGGCTAAAGAAAAACTGTAGGATTTGTAAGCTCATAATTGTTTTGCTAACAAGTCATGCACTCTTTCACATATCTCAACACATCTTCCTTGAGACCCTTCCAAGAGAATCTCTCCCTCACCTGCATGTAAGTCTTCAAATACCCTTGATGCCCTACCAGTGACACACCATGTACCGCTCTCAGAATCTTATCCTTGAGTGTGGACTTAGGGACAATATAGATCTCTTTATTGTAGAAGATGATGCCATCCACTAATATGTACCTATCATCCTAAATAATTCCCTTCATCAACTTACATGTGAATGTATTCTTGGAGTATTCCACCAAGAGAATGGACTTCCATTCTGTTGAGATTTCTGTCACGGAGAAGGTTGCAAGTCTCCTAGAAAGGGAATTAGAAACTAAATTCTTATTCCACTTCACATACTCAATGTCAAAATCATATGCCTACACCTTAATTATCCATTTATGTTGCCTCTCCCTCAAATCTCTCTGCTCCAATAAATACCTCAAGTTATTGTGGTCGGTCCTCACCACAAAGTGTCCTCCAACCAGGTACTATCTAAACTTGGAAAATGCATGTATGATGGCCAACATATATTGATCATAAATGGGGTATATCCTCTCTGGCTAGCTCAACATCCTTCTCTCGAAGTCTATGGGGTGTCGATTCAGCATCAACACTGCTCCTATCTCCTCTTCGAATGCATCACACTCTAACATAAATGGATATGAGAAGTTTGGAAGTGTTAACAATGGGAAAGTACTCATCATATTCTTCATCCTATCAAATTATCCTTGTGCCTCCTCTGACCATATGAATGCTCCCTTCTTGGTGAGTTCTGTCAATGTCACAACAAATTGTGAAAATCCTTTCATAAAGTGCCTGTAGTAGCTGCACAATTTGAAGAACCCCCACAATTCTATAACTAATACATGTGTGGGACAATCTAAGATCATCTAGATATATCCCTAGTGCACTTGTACTCCATTCTCACCAATCACATGTCCAAGATAGAGAATCTTTTTCATCCCAAACTCACACTTTTCCTCCTTGGAAAACAATGACTCCTCTTCCATGATGTTGATATTCTCATCAACATGCCTCAGATGCTCCTTCGAAGTTTTTTTGTAGATAAATATATCATCGAAGAACACCAGTAAGAACTTCCTCAACTGGTTTTTGAATATATGGTTCATACATGACTTGAAGGTAGTTGGTGCATTAGTCAACCTGAAGTGAATGACTAGGAACTCATAGTGCCCATAGTGACATCTGCATGTTGTTTTGTGGATGTCCTCCTCTTTGACCCATATCTAATGGTACCTCGATAGAAGATAAATCTTTGATAAGTACACCACCCCATGCAACTCATCTATCAAATCATCTATCCTGGGTATCAGGTAATGGTTCTTGATGGTCTTCTTGTTCAATACCCCATATTCGATGCACATTCTCATCATGCCATCCTTCTTCTTCACCGATACTACTAAAGAAGCAAATGGACTAGAGCTAGGCTTAACATGTCCCATCTCCAACAACTATTGTATGGACTTCTCTATATCATCCTTAAACTTCTTCAGATGCTTGTATGATGTGGTGATCATGGGATTTCCCCCATCCTCTAACTAAATGACATGCTCAAATCACCTGTCAGGTGGTTTCTCTACTAGTAGTAGTCCAAACACTTTGTCATGATTCCCAAGTAGATCCAGTATGTCCACATGATAGTCCAAACACTTTGTCATGATTCCCAAGTAGATCCAGTATGTCCACATGATAGTGTTGGTGATCCTATGATGGATTTTGTGTTGTGATCAAACAATCTACTACACAGGCCACATCACCATGTCTAAAGATGAATTCCATGCATTTGTTTGAAATGATCCTGGGAAATCCTATCGACATAGCTCTCAGAATAACTCGCTAACCCCTGTGTCTAAAAACTCCATTTTCATGATTTGATAGTTAATTTTGAAGTCTCCAAGTGAGTATAGCCACTGAACTCCCAATACCATTTTGGTATCTTCCAAATCCATTACACATAAGTCATTGGTCAACACATAGTTTCCCAATGTCACATAGAATCCTTTAATACTCTATGTACAAGTCATTTTGTACCCATCTTCTACCACCACATTGAACCCCTCAAATTCCTGTGTGGTAATGTTTATCCTAGTGATGAGAACCACATTGATGGAATTATGGGTGGCCCCAACATCAATCAATGTTGTAACTCTTTGTCCCTGCAAAATTCCTTTGATCCTGAAGGTATAATACTCAGGGACTCCTAAAAGTGTGGCAACGGTCACTCTTTTAAAACCCTCCTACAATTGCGTTTCCTTTGGAACATCAAGCTGTCTTTGTTTTACCTCACCACTGCTCTACCCATTATCCTCTACATGATCTGTATCATCATCACTATCATATTCCTCATCAGAGAGTACCTCTATGTAATGTACTTTCCCTTTTTCCATACATTGATGAACCGACTCCCAAGGTTATTTGAAACTAAACAAAATATTCTTCCTCAGCTCCCTCAGAGTATCCTTATCTATCTTGCCCTTCCCTGTCTATGGATTCTGGAAGGGCTTCATCTCCTTACCCTTCTATGGAATAAATGGTTTTACTGGTGCCTTCTTGGGCACTGTGTCCGCCATGTTCTCGTTCCTCATGATGTCATCCTATAGTGTGGCTGGCCTAAAGGCCTGTTGAGCACTCAACACACCTTAAAATATTTTATGAATTTTTGTCACTTTTGGGTACCACTTGTTGACTTTTGTTTATTATCTAAATTGAGTTCAATATGGAGGGATGGTTTATTTGTTTTCATGAACCTTATCAATCAAATCGTATTTGTTTGAACTTTTTAAATGAAACCTTGTGTCTAAAAGAACTGGGCATTCTAACTAAGAATCTTTAACTAACATTGTGACAATCACGCTTATGTTTGGCATCGGTAAAATCCAAGTAGATAAAATGGCCACACAGTAATAATAATTGTTGATCGTTGATGCACCATCGACGTCAGTAAAAGGTGGAGTAAGTTTCTGTTAGTAATTCACCATGTAGATTCAGGAGAAAACCAATTCCCATTGGTGTTGACGGAATACGAGAGTACTAAACATTGACATGTGCCATGATAAACCCATGACAACCAATGACATATGTGTTGGTTCAGGGTTGGTGAAATCTCGAAGAGTTGAATCATTGAAAATTTCCACATTGACACATCTCCGATCGTTGATCCCCAATGCACTTTCAGGATTGAAATTTTTTCGAGAGAGTTAATCCGGGAGCACTTGGGTAAGATTATTGCCGATTGTCGATCCTTTATACTTTTCGACGTCAACATGGTAGTATATGTTGTTAGAATGATTTTCTAAGCAAAAGTCCCTGATTCCGAATAACACGATTAAATGAAGATTCCAGATTCAAGTGCCACGTGTCTTTATCTCATAGGGATTTCATATGGTCTAGTTTCATCCAGAGTCATCTTAAGGTTCCCTCTGCCCTAGTCATACTTCAGAGTCAAATTTTCCATGTCATCTCTGTACAACAATATGGATCAATGTCAAATATTTTACCAGGAGATATCAAGGAACAATGTTTAAAGAGAAGTCTCGACCCCCGATCCACTAGTTAGATTAGCAAAACGATCAGATGTTTTCGGCATGAGACATGATTAGATTTTGTCATTTAATAGGCTAGTTAATGTTTCACCCCACATGCATTGTTACCCCATGCACCAATTGAACAACGGGAATTTGAAATTGTCGATAAACCATGTTATATCCCGCGTCCGCGCCTCCAACCTACGGTCAAATTTAATTTTAAACATAATGAAGATCTGGTGGCATATTTTGTAGAAACACACTCATATCCTGAATTGAATAGCTGATGCAACAAGGTAACTTGAATATCTATTTAAATCATGAAAACAACTTCGAACACTTCTATTATGCACATAAGCTTCCATTTCTAGAGCATCCGAAGAAGCGAATCAAGCGTCTCAATACTGCGTTGATTCTCAGACCATCAAAACTAGGTTAAGATAGAAACAAACGTATGTGTTAAAATTTATCACTTCGGTGGTCGTAATTTTTTTTATATCAACATTTGATATTTTACACAGTATCTCACTATGTTTTAGCTACAGGGAAAAAAAAATTGCCTCCAAGAAAGCCAACAACCAGGTGCTTGCCGAGGGTACCTAATTTAAAAGAGGTAGAAATTGGTGAGGGTTCTCCTCCTGGTACTGCGAGGCAGTTGGAATACGCTCCTAGTGTGGAGCCGATCATTAAAACCTCGACAAAGAAAGCATTCATTCAACCCCCAGTCTTCGACGATATAGAAGTGACCACTAGATCCAAAATAATACTCCCACAGTGGGGAGATCTATTCAATAGAATCAACTAAGAGGATTACCCATAGTTTATCCCACACAATGACCCATATGTAAGGGCTCTAGATGACCAAGTTTTCCTAAACATTCGAAGGTCATCCTTGCACATGGTAGCCTACCAAACTCTAGTTTTCCCATGCATCGAGACCTTGAACTGGTTAATTGATCACACATATGCGCATAAATTTCTGATCAACGATGAGAATGGTGGGTGTTTCAGAGTTTTTCTCCCGACATAAGTTCAAAAGTATTATAAGCTCAGGGACACAGAGGAGCAACTGAATACAAAATTCATGGTGAAGTTCTATGAATTCCACGACACTATCCGGTTGATGGCCTCATGGTGGAAGGAGGACGAGAGATTTACGAACTGGAGCAATGGCTGGTATGGGATGACAAACCTGAGGAAGCCATACATCTACTTGATGGCTCTAATCTACCCACTATGTGGAGAAAAGAACTGCTCCAAGTTCTCAGAAGCATGGATGCCCCTAGCGTACACTATGTCTATCTTAGGGAGTAGTTTAAACTGGGGAGAAAACATCTCCAAGCAATTGAGCACTAGTGTATTGTAGGCTCAAACACCAAAAGAAGGAGAATCTCCTGTGTTTCACATGGACTCATACCTACTCGATGTAATCTGCATGAGAAATGTCTTCTCCAGTATGAATTTAAGATAGCATGTTGCACAACTTCATGTTCATGTCCACTTCATAATATTATGGGAGAATGTTGCACAACTTCATGTTCATGTCCACTTCATAATATTATGGGAGAACATGTACAAAAAATTCTATGCCCTTATTTGCGATGAATTCATTGCCCGAGTCTATTTCATTTTATTTAAAAAGGAATGCCCAAGGTTTTCTACATCAACCAAGAAAATGATATCGAAGGTATGCCATTGGTATCTAGAAGAACACACAAATTATATCAGGGTGTTCAGGGCCACTGGAGCACCACATTTTCTCCCTGCTCACATCCCAAACCAACTCATTGTAGGAGAAATCTGTTATCAAAGAATCCTGCAGGGCTATAACACCACACTAGTTAAGGACAAGAAATGAGCAATCATACCCTATGACTTCCATGTGGTGTTTTACATAGTGAAAGACACTTCTCAAGCCAAACAATAAGGTCTAAGCAAGCTTGAATTTAGGTTCTCGATAGGCCGGTTTCACAAGAAATACCCTGAAGGCCTAGTTCCCCAACATGCTTCACAAGTATCATCCTTTTGGCCATACACGCATGACAAGTTTGAGGATGAGAATTTTATAGAATGTGATTAGGAATGGGAGGAGGTAGTACAAAGGAAATCTAACCTGAACATGACAAGGTTCAAGGCTATGAGAATGGATGAGCAGGTGGATACAATAGAGTATTCAGCTCAAAAGGCTCTCAGAGTTATATAAGAAATCAGAGTAGCATAGAACACATAGGCACAAAGGTGAGGATTTATTTTACTAGAAGGAATGCAGAGAGTCATTGACTAGTTAGAGAATGATCCCTAACTCATAGAAATTATGAGGATCCCCTCAAAAAACCAAATCACAATTAGAGGAGAGCCAAGTGGCTTAGAGTCAATACAACTGCAAGAAATCACCGGTCTGGAAAACCCTAGAGTTCCATCACCACAGATCAGATCACTGGGGACCATTCCAACCCAACCTAAGGTTTCAAGGATGCCAGGTGAAATAGGTGTACCAAACCCCCTGTTTGATCTAATAACCATCTATGACTATGAGGAGAGTTCAGAGGTATCCCTGGTAACTCCGGTACTGATTAAAGAGGAGAAGGAACCTTAGAAAGTATCTGTCCCAAGTCCCGATGCTCTGGTTCAAAACCTTTCACAGAGTGACCATGAAGTCAAAAGTCTCTTAGACACTAAGTTTCTCAACTTATTAGAGACCCCAAAAGATATCTTGAGGGATGACCTAGGATCAGGTGGTCAAAAAGAGGAATTTCAACAACAAGAGATCAACACCTCGACAACTGATTACCAAGTAAGTACTAAACCTATCCCTGGTTCTTCAATTTTGTCCGATACTTCACCAGCTGATGAACAACAAATGGAGGTCAATCCATTAGAGCGTATGAAAGAAGTCCATGAACCAATCCTAGAATAGATACACACAACAGGGAGCCTGGCTAACACTCTAACCTGGGGAGAACAAAAAATACCTGAGCCTGTTGATTAGTTCGTCGATATACAGGTGATCACTTATGACAAGAAGAGGAAAGCTATCATGAAGAGGACCACCAAGAAGAGAAGACTCATGCTGGACAACTCAATTCTCATCACCACGGAGGAGAATTTTCTTAGTACATAACATGCAAAGATGTTTGAGCTCATCAACACAAGGATGGATATCACGAACTCCACGATGGATCAAGGAAAGAGAGATGAAAAGGAGATGGCCACTGCGCTAAAGGAGTTGTAGCATCTGTGCCATTCAACGAAATACTATCAAGACTCAACGTAGGCCACAATGTTTTTGAGGAGTGAGTTCCATGATGCCTATGAAAAGTTCATAGATGAACAACATCTTTTCACTACAGGTATAGCTAATTTCCAAGAAGATACCCTTATGGCACTGGAAACTTGCAAGGATGTAGAAAGGTGGTATGAAAAAGCATACCAAGTGGTAGAAAGAGTTTATTACATCAACGCAGTACAAAAGGGTCGAGATGCCGAAGAGCATGGTATTCAAGTGCTAAAGGATAGAAGCATCTCGCGAATCAGGAAAAAAATAGAATATTGGGTAAAGATGGCCTAAGAACCTCAATAGGAGATACAAAAGAAGTGGGCTGAGTGTGAAAAGGGTTGGGAAAATATCAATCGGGAGATGAAAGACATTAGCCTCCCAAAATTCAGCTCACCCAAAGACTTTGTTGACCTGCATGACATAGTCAAGCGACATGCATAACACCCAAAGACTTTGTTGACCTGCATGACATAGTCAAGCGACATGCATAACAAGAATTGACATGGAAAACATAGATCACATAGGTGGTGAGCATGGAATTGGGTCAAATATAATGCTTTATGGAACATTTGATCAAGGCTTGTGTAGTTCTGAAACGATTGAGTGCAAAAATAGTCAAATAAAGAGAACAGGCAGTAGAAGTGAAATAAATTCTTTTATCCCTGATGGACCAGCACAGGTTCCCATATGCCAACACATGCGAGGATATTTTCCTCATGTGGTCAGAGTATGAGAAGATTCATCTACTCTAGTAGATTCTCAGAGAACAAAGAGATCAAGCACCAGGTGGTGAATTTTGTTTTACTTAACTTAAACTTGTAGCAACTATTTTTAGTTAGTGA
>CBVK0100675093.1:0-13604 GCA_900067695.1 Picea abies
TTCTAGAGGAAGGCACTTGGAAAGTATAAATAGGAGAGCAAGGGACTCCTGTTTGCACATATTTTTGAATATAATTGAATATCCATTTGTGAAAGGTTATTTGGCAGGTATTATTGATAGATCAAATTTGTGGAAAAAAAACCGTGACTGCAGAATCACAACAAAAAAATTGCGACAACAAAACCACGGAAGAAGAATCGCAATAGTAGAACTGCGACAACATAACCCTGGCAGCAGAACCGCGATAGTAGAATTGCGACAACAAAATTGTGGCAATATAATCACGGCTACAGAATTAGATCCGTAATATATCCATAGCTACAAGAAGAAAAATGGATGGTTTTCATATGTATAGTGTTGAACCTATGAATTTGGTTGAGGGTTTGCCTTGTAAATCTATTGGATGCCCTCTCAGAAGTTTAGGGATTTTTGTAGAATTGATCTGAGGTATATCTACTGAAGTTTAGTACTGGTTCATAGCTAGTTATATTGGCATAATATTTAATGCATGTTTGGATTCTGTTTATGAGAAATATGGCACATCTTGTTTGAGGTATGGTTTAACTCTTGAGATGGTATTGGTTGTTCAGTATTGCTGCATATATCATATTTGTTGAGGGACACAATTGGTATTTTTTTTGTTGGTATTTGGCATATGGTATTCATGTTGTGTATTGCTATTGTGATCATGAGCATTTGTTCCATGATATCATATCTGATTTGAGAGAGGAGACATGTTGATGTGATAGGTTTTGTTGTGCATAGTTGATGCACTTGTGATGGTACAGGTTGTGTGATTGATTGATATACATGGTTGATTGTATAGGTTTATTGGTACAGATTGTGATAGGTCATTAGTATAGGTTGGACAAATTGTCTTCTATCTACAAGCTAGGTCTTGTACGGGTTGGATTCCTCACATCTCAGTTGGTGATGAGATCTGCAAGCTGGGTCTTGTATTGAGAGTTGGAACTCTCTTGGAGTTGTTTCTCCTTTTAGTTGGTGTTGATAAAACCCAGATATTGTAGTCTCATATAACAACATAATACAAAAACTTACACATATATCTGGTGTTCTTTGTGTTCAATATGGTGATGGTTTAATGTTCTCTATTATTGATGAATGTTGTTGTTATATGCAAGTAGCTAATTGTGAATGCATAATAATATTTGAAGTGGTTGCTAACTAAGTTCTAAAATAAGTGTAAAAATATCCCTACATGGATTCATCCCCTCCTCTCAGTTTGATCGGTGTGTCCAACATAAGTAATTCTTCATCTTCCTTGATGCAATTTTTACTCTCAAGTTTGTAGGATTTTTTTGAAAAGTTTGTTAAACCTGTTCAAGTAAATATATGCTAACAAAATAATATTAAACCTAAATAAACAATAGCACACAGACACAAGAGATTTACCTTGGAAACCCTTAATTGGGAAAACCAATAAATTTAGAGCCACACCTTTTTCTCTATCATTGTGTTGACAAAACAATTTATGATACAATATTTAGGTATTTTGCAGCATTAGTCAACCCTATTCTGCCAAATGTGATATTAGATTAAAAATGGCCAAAAAGCACAAAAAGTAGACCAATTTTTTTTCTTCTGGATATCTACCATTGAATACCTTAAAAATTTTCTTCACAACCCCCACTTAGGGGCCTCGCTTCCCCCCCTAAACCCACTAGTCATGCTTGGATGCACACTCTACCTATAAATAATATAACACAAATCCAACAATGTCCCACCACTTTTTATAGATGATTCTCAACATATTATAGTGAATCTCTTATTTCCATGTCATGATGTTGGCCCATTGGCTACAATTAACTCATATTGTGTCATTGATGCATTTGGTTAGGAAATAATGTAATCTTTTATTGAAATACTAGGTTATGGTTAAGGATGGCCTAGTTAGCTTCTATGAGTGTTCATAACCCTTATTGGGAAGGACACCCTACTTTTTGAGTCATGTATAAATACAAACTCAAGAGTCATTTGTAAATTATCATCTTGTGATCTTATTTATCACTCTTTACACTACGATCATTCATTCTTTCATAAAGTATTTTGTGCTTTAGGGAACCTATATCTTTGGAATTTACTCATGCTAAATCTCTCTCTCTCTCTCTCTCTCTCTCTCTCTCTCATGGGTTTATTTCTATCTAGTGCTCACATGGATATGCTCTATCTCTCTCTCTCTCTCTCTCTCTCTCTCTCTCTCTCTCTCTCTCATGCATGGGTTTATTTCTATCTAGTGCTCACATGGATATGCTCTATCACTAATGGTTGGTTTTATCTTCATTGTTATTAGCATATTTCTCTGGGGAAATGATACTATTTTCACCATTTATTGTAGGTTTTAGGTTTCACTAGTGGTTCCATTTGATCCTTCTCTCTCTCATGTGGATCTCGACAAAGTGTTTCTTATAGTTGAAGATTACATAGGAAAAGAGTGAAGACAAGATGAAGATGAATGCTAGATTAAGAAAGAGAAGAGTGAAGTGGAGCAGAGTGTGGAAAAAAAGAAAAGGAAGAATAAGATCAAATATCCAATAGTTGTTGACACATGAAAAACCGTTTGAGCAACATGCTCATAATTTTCCAACTAAGAGAGTCTGATGCAAGAACACTTATGGTCGAATAAGCTAACATGCATGTATTTTATATGTTATTAAAGAATTAAGATATTTTATTTTAGGCACAATAAAAGTTAAGAATGGAGTCATGGCATAAGGTGAAATGGGTTTGTCTATAATTAAAAGAGGAATCTATGTCATGGCATGCATTTTAGTGACAGTTAATTGCATGGAAAATTACTAAAAAACTTAATTTAGCATACATAGATCTTGAAAATGATGACCATTTGTAGAAATCCAACATCTAGGTTTTGTTGGAAATCTGCATATTTGGTTTTTGCATGCATTTTATGGGGCACTCAAGGCTGATTTTCACTCTGTATATTGTATAGTTGTTAGTTTTGTGATGCTTTTGCACACATCTACCTTCGAATTCAAAGCAAAAAAATAACAATGCAAAGGTGTGGCATGCCATAAGGAACACTCAACAACTTGAATAATTCAATTTAGATTTGTAATGAAGCTCTGACACACATTTTAGTAAAAACAACCAAAATTGGTTTAAAACAATGACACTGAAGTTTAGAAAATCTAGGACATAAGTTTTGTATGAAATGTTGTTTACTTTAGCCATGCACTTTTGGATTCCATGTGGCATTCTCTTATATAGATTAACATGCAATTGTTTGAGTCACCTAAGATTGATTTGCACTCTATTTTAATGCCTAGAATTTAATTTTCTCAAATATTCTTGTAATTAACTAAATTCTTATTACTTTGTAATTCCCATTGGTTTTCATATTAGTAATTAAAATAAGTTCAAGTGGTTGAGCTCCAAACCAACTTCCAATCCCAATCCTTTTGTTAGTATGAATGGAAATAAGAGAAATGGGTTTTTGGTCCTCAATTGGAGAGTGTATGAGGCCTTTGGCTTAGACCCTACTATGACCTTTAATGCGTTCCAAAGTTTTTAATTCATCTATGTTTATAATAAAGAAAACAAAACTATTGTGAATGTATGATGTGTTGAATTTAATCCCATTTGTTATGTGAGTGTTTTGTTTCTTTGTGTAACTTTGATTTTTGATGTGTTGAATTTAATCCCATTTGTTATGTGAGTGTTTAGTGTTTTGTTTTCTTATATAATTTCGATTTGCAAGTCTATATTATGAAAATTTATATGATTTTTTTTTTTATGTCTTTTTAAACTATTTTTAGATGGAATATTTGTTTTTGGATTTCATTAATTTTAATTTGAGAAAAAAAAAAATTTTACTTCATTTACAAGGATTTGATTTCAATTTGAAAAAGAAGATTTATCTTTTATTTCATTTGGAAAGCTTTAAGAGCAATTTAAGGTGTAAATTTTAACTTTGGTATCTCTCATTTTAACTTTTTTTTTTAATTATCATTCTAACTTGTACCTTATTGAAATATTGCATTTCAAATTGATTTTTAGGAATTCCATTTTCACAACTTTTGAAATACTTTTATACTTTTAGGATCTTCAACCTACTCACTTTTACACTTTTACATGATAGGTAACTACAATTTCCTTACTTTTTGGATATTATAATTATCTATAAATTCTCAAATTACTTAAACAAGGAATTACATTTTCACAACTTTTGAAATATTTTTAGGATCTTAAACCTACTCACTTTTACATGATAGGTAACTACAATTCCCTTACTTTTTGGATATTATAATTATTTGTAAATTCTCAAATTACTTAAACCACACTTGGACCTTCCCCATGGTGAGACCTTGCCATAGAAACCATTTTGCATCACTTTTTAGATATTGTAATTATCTCTAAATTCTCAAAATCATTTAAATCATAGTTGTACCTTCCAAGCTATTTTGAAACCTTGAGCACCTAGATTTGAGCTCACACAATTAAGGTTCATACTTTCTTTAGGAAATAAAGACATGTAAACTAGTGATATTTTAAAACCCCATTGCAAACTAATGAGATTTTACAACCCCACTTAAGGAGGAGAAAAAGTAAAAATTTTCTGAAGAAAATGAAAATGAAAGCTTATGTAGGACCTACTTTTTCTTCAGGCACATAGAGGTAAATTAATGCACTAATGTTCAACCCCACTAATCCCCATGAGAGAGAGATGTGATTTCAATATTTCGTTGGATCATTGAGACCATTATAGGTGAATTTGCGAGCATGTGAACCACAATGATCAAAATTTGTTAGCATAAACCTCCCAGGCAAACTTGTATGTGTAAGGTTTATGGATGCATGAGACAAACTAATGATCTTTTGATTATTAATGAACTAACGTTGAACCCCACTACCTCCACAAGGGAGAGATGTCATTTCAATAGTTCATTGGATCATTGAGATCATTATAGGTGAATTTGTGAGCATGTGAACCACAATGATCAAAATTTGTTAGCATAAACCTCCCAAGCAAACTTGTATGTGTAAGGTTTATGGATGCATGAGACAAACTAATGATCTTTTGATTATTAATGCACTAACGTTCAACCCCCCTACCCCCCATGAGGGAGAGATGTGATTTCAATAGTTCATTTGATCATTGAGACCGACCATTATAGGTGAATTTACGAGCATGTGAACCACGATGATCAAAAATTGTTAGCATACAACTCCCAAGAAAACTTGTATGTGTAAGTTTTATGGATGCAAAGACAAAATAATGAGCTTTTGATTGTTCACCCCCCATAACAAAGAGGTGATTATGTAGACAAACTAATAGGATTTTGATTGTTCACCTCTTCTTGGAGAAAATGATCTTGGAGAGTGCTTTAGGTCAATAGGAATTGATGCACTTTATGTTCACACCACCTTAAGGGACAAGCATTTTCAATAGTTCATGAGTTATTGAAACACTTATAAGGGAATTTGGTGATTATGTATAGATAAACTAATGGGATTTTGATTGTTCACCTCTTCTTGGATAAGATGATTTGGAACTTTAGATTACTAGGAATCAATTCACTTTATGTTCACCCCAGCTTAAGGGACAAACGTTTTCAATAGTTTCATGAGTTATTGAAACCCTTATAAGGGAATTTGTGAGCAATAAATCGTGCTTTAAACCACCAAAATCACTATAAATGAAAGTGTGAATAAATAAGCCACAAAAATTGAAAATTAAATAAATACAAATCTATAAAAACTACATTTTCTTTAAAATACAATTAAGGCACTATGACAATTATTTATAAATAATAGATACATCAAAATCTTAACAAAAGATTTCAAAATTAATAAAAAAGATACTCTCACATTTCCAAATTGATGACAATAGAATTATACCAATTAAGGACTTTTCCCTTGAAAGATGCCATGGGAGATAAGCCATGATTTTCAAACACAAAAAAATTGATTTTCAAAAACAAAAAGATTGACAAAGCCTAAAAAAACCAAAACAATTTACAATCATTCATTAAGTCTTTAGACCTCAATTCATTCCTTTTTCCATTCTCCTCATTGGAGCATAAATCTACACATGCTTACTCCCATATTATCTCATCATCATTGTCATCACCATCCTCTTTGTGAGCTGCTTGGTCATCCTTTAAAGCAACTTCAACATCGGAGCCATTGGAAGTTTTCCCTTTACTTTCCTTATCAATTGTCTCACTTTCGACTCCTCCTGTAACAATACCAGATGCAACGAAAATCTCAGGTTATATCTTATTAACCATGAATCTACTGCAAGGATGCAAAAAGTGTATGTAAGAAAATTCAAAATACCTAATTCATCGAAATAAGCAATCGAGTTGAAAAAAAAAAAAACCTAATAACATCAAGTGTAGGTTGAAAAAAAAAAAAACCTAATAACATCAAGTGTAGTTTAGCATTAGGTATTTTGCTGAATGTTACTTTTTTCTTTAACTATAGTTTTTGAGGTTAATTTTCATGGATTTGGGATTATGTCTGTGAAGTGTTTGACAAAATGCTTGTGTGAGTTCCAATGCCCACACCATACAAATTGATTAATCTATGGTAATGCACGAACACATATCCAACCATCTGACAGATGCAACTGTGCTTTTTTTATCTTGAAATATCTTGAACTAACTCTCCAAATTACAAAGTTTTTTCAAGGTAAGTGTTTTTGAAAATAGACTCCAAAGAGCCAAATTATTCAAGAATTACACCCCCCACTCATCCCTTTGAAACTCATACCAGTTAGGTGGTGCATACCACAATATGAATGGAACCTTGGTGTACAAATTAATACCCTATCATCTTCACCAATGAACCAACGCCCCATTAGCAGAGGTGTTGAGTTTTAGATTAAATTGCATTCTACAACGGATACATGGGATATACAACTATGTTTGTTGACAATTTAAGCTTCAATTAACAATCATTAGAAGTTTAGGATAGGATGCATGGATCTGCATCATCATTTGTCGGCTCTTTCACGAAAACTCAATGCAATATGTGTAAAAGGTAAGTTCATTTTGTTTCATATAATTTTTCTTGAAGATATGACTTAGATTTCATATTGGTTAGAATTTATACTATTTCATAATTCATGTAATTGCTTCTTCTTAATATTTTGGTACTAAAGTTCAATTTGCTCAAACTTCAATGTGCTTTATATATGATAACTGGAACATTTTATCAATAAGAAGCAATTCCAAGATCCTGACATGTTTGCTGTAAAAATTGTATGGGAGACAAACAAGTTCCATTTTTTCTACCTACTTGTCTCCTTCTTGATCAATGGTGTTTTGCATTCATAAATACTTATACATGTTTAGTTAAAAGCTAAGGTTTTCTGCATATCCATGTGTAAAGTGTGATTTAGTTAACACATTTCTTCATAACCCATCTTTTTTAAGTCTTCTTAACAATTGAGATATATAAACTACCACTCTGGACTAGTTGAGCCCTTTCTCCTAAACATAACCTGGACTAGTGTCATACACTTTATGATGCCAAAAATGTATGTGTTAAAAAACAAATAAATCATGATAAAAGATCTATAACCAGTATGTATGTGTTAAAAAACAAATAAATCATGATAAAAGATCTATAACCAGTATGTATGTGTTAAAAAACAAATAAATCATGATAAAAGATCTATAACCAGTATGAGAACCTATAACCAGTATGAGAAGTATGAGAACCTGTTGCAAAAGGGTCCAGTTCATCAGATTCTTCTTCGTCTGATTCTTCTCGTTTTGCTTTCTGTCCAACACTACGCTCAATGGAAGCATCTTCTGCAACACCTTTTGAATATTCACTTTGATGCTCAGTGGAAGAATCTTCTGCAACAACTTTTGAATATTCACTTTGACGCTCGGTGGAAGCATCTTCTGCAACAACTTTTGAATATTCACTTTGATACATATTCATAAGCTGAGCTTGATAAGCTTTTATGTATTCTTTCTGCAATATAGTCAGTAAAAGAGAATTACCTAATCCAGTAAAACTATGGACATAACAGCATATTGAATATTGAGAGCAGAAAACCAAGAACTTATTCAGATGTGAACTATGTGTTTCATTAGGAACTATAGATGACAGGTCCTATGAAATTTATGCACAAATTTGAGGATTAATTGATAAGCTTTTATGTATTCTTTCTGCAATATAGTCAGTAAAAGAGAATTACCTAATCCAGTAAAACTATGGACATAACAGCATATTGAATATTGAGAGCAGAAAACCAAGAACTTATTCAGATGTGAACTATGTGTTTCATTAGGAACTATAGATGACAGGTCCTATGAAATTTATGCACAAATTTGAGGATTAATTGATAAGCTTTTATGTATTCTTTCTGCAATATAGTCAGTAAAAGAGAATCTATAGATGACAGGTCCTATGAAATTTATGCACAAATTTGAGGATTAATTAAGAGTTATTCAAAAATGACAATCAGTGATTTAATTATTATTTTCCTCGTTTCAGACCTCTATGAACTCTGCGTTGTTAGTTTGGGGGCCATTTGTTGCTTTCTCATCTTTTGGATTTCCTTTGACATCTCCATGTTGTTCATTGGTAAGATTCATTCCTTGCTTTATCATCCAAGGGGGGAGAAATTTTACGTTTGCTGCATCATTTCCTTTGGAATTCTCTGCCGTCTCAACCTTCAAACATTATGAACAAAATGCAATCACCAAGAATCATAATCAGATAAACTTGTCTAAGTAGTAAAGCAAAAGGAACTTTCTATCTGATTATAGATTTTGACTATAGCTCTAATACATATAATCACAAAGGCTGTCCAGAGCTAGCCTCCGCAATAAATACTCAACTTTGTTGGTAACTTTAAATCATTTTCAAGTCTTTCTATACTGGAAAAAAACCTGCTAATAAATTATTAGAATATAATTCTCCATATGCTATCCATCAAAGCAAGATTTATCCTACACCTAAAGGATGGATTTGGAATTGAATGCAAGTTAATGTAAACACCTAAAGGATGGATTTGGAATTGAATGCAAGTTAATGTAAACTTAAAATCCTACACCTAAAGGATGGATTTGGAATTGAATGCAAGTTAATGTAAACTTAAAATGAAACAGCATGAAGCCAAAATATGAAGATATTTCATCTGATTAAAAATCTAGTTGGAGAATATTGACAAAATTTGCAATCTTTCTTTGAACCTATCTGTTAATGTTATCTAGTGTTATATAGCCAACAGACATGGCACAGAAGGATACATGTTGCAATCAGAGTACTAGAGTGAATAAGTTTGCTTTATAACATTAAATACAGAAAAGAAAAGGTCTCCATAATGAGCTTTCTAATAAGGCATGGCAAGGTGACTGTACAAACTATAGGCGTACTAATATCAACATGGAGAACATACTTGAAAAACCTGAAATATGCACGTAGGCAACAAAACGCATAGAGCCTTTGAGATTTACGTTATCCCAGAAAAGAAAATGGAATCATATCTTTCTGTTTCTAAAATGGATGAAAGAGTCGAACCAAATCATAAGGGTCAGTTTCTCTGAAAACTTACATAGCTGCATAAACATAGCAGTGATAACATGCTAGAAAGGAAGTAGAAATATGTATAGAAATAGACTTTGACAGAGTTTCCATGTCCTAACATGGCAAATTATTGAAAAAGCAGGACAATTGAAAGGAAAAAAATGTGTGTTAGGGGCTGGACTAAGTGTTTTGTTCATTTTCTACATAAGATGATCTATTTTACAAGTAAACAAATCTACTAAAGTCTTTTGCAGCTGTTCTACATCTTGAAAATACACAAGAAAATTAGAGTAAATAGCTGAAAAACTGGAGTGCCAATGAGATTCTGTTGATCATCAATAAAAATATTGCTGAAGAACACTAACCTTTTCCTCCTTTATCGAAGGCAATGTTTTCCCTTGAGATTCATTCGCAATATGAACAGCCTGTCTAGCCTCCCATGCTTGGAGGCTAACATACTCAGGTGGAAATAAATCTTTCAGCAGTGCTAATTGATCTGTCAGTGGTTTCAGTTGTTGCTGAGATTAAAAATCCCAACCGATCTATTAGCAAATATAAAGAGAACATATATTGTCACAGATGTTGCAAAAGTTCATTCATAGAACAGAACTGCTTACCAAAATAGAAGAAAGGAAGAAAGAACACGATTTTAGATAAATATTTTTCCCTGCTATTGTTTTCTTGAAAATATAATCGATGCCTATGAAGCATATATTTATTGCAAAAAAATGAAACTTACGTCTACAGCATAAGAACATGCGTGCAATAACATAACTAATTTCAAAATATGTTGCATAACTTTTAACTTGTGCATAGCTTAAAATACAAGGATGTCATCGCCTGGATTTGCTCACTTGTCAAGGTTTCCCATACTCGGGACTTTGTCAAATTCACATTTAAAGCAGCGTTACAGGTTTTAATGGTGTATTATGTCTCTTTCATTGAAAACTATATGAGCGAAAGTCTAACATTGTGATGCTCAGTTTGATTCATTCAGACTTGATACTAAATAATTCTACTCTAATATCATGAAGAGAGACAACTTTCTGCTGCAGTAAGCATTTGTCTTAAAATCGCATACTGTAAAAGCTTTTCCAGCAGTTTTAAGAAAGATATTGCATATTGACGAGGATTAAAACACATAAACTCGTAGGAAACTTAACGTGCCTATGCTAGTAAGGACAGGAACATTGTAAATTGCCAGGGATTAAAACACAAACTACTAGGAAACTTAATGTGCCAATTCCAGCAAGGAGGACAAGAAAGTAATTTAGAATTTTGTCAAGCAGTTCAAAAGGTTATCTCCCTTTCCATTTTATTTTAGACTAGAGAGACTCTTTATCTCCTTACATGCAAACTCCAAAGTGTAATGGGACTTCATTTGGCTCCTTATGTATCCTTTTGTTTTAGGTTTTGGAAGTAGATTTACTTTTCTGCATTTTTTATTAAAGTAGAGTGAAGATGGTATGTATATGGAAGTAATGCATATGCAATGCCAGATTGTTTGCATGGTATATTCTATATGTGTTGAGAAGTCCTACTATAATATTCAGGTATCCCTATCCTCGGTGGTCACCAAGAGCCCATGCCTTGCCACAGATATTGATGCAAGTAAAAGATCAAGTTGCTGCAGTTTTGTTATTTCTACTCTTGGTTTTGGTTAGGGCCAGGAAGAGATGGAGAATTCCCTAGTTTGATCTAGCGAGCAGCAGGCAATGGTGGAATCTTATCTTTTCTGAACATATTGGTGCAAAAATCAGGATATTGAATACTATAGCATATTTTCCTGGTTGTGGAGTTTTCAAAAGTTTATGGATCTCGACACCCCTGAGTAGCTGTTATTGTGATAGTGGGAATTCTTTGACAACTTATAGGTTTATTATTGGATAGACACTTATAAGTGCATCATTGAGTCAATCAGTAGCTATCGCCCCATGTTCTCGCATTATAGCCTCATGTTGAAGGTGACTTTCAAAGAAGAAAGTTCAAGTTCAATTAGGTATAGCCTCATGTTGAAGGTGACTTTCAAAGAAGAAAGTTCAAGTTCAATTAGGTTGGTTGGAGAGCGTTTGTTACAGCGAACAGATCATATCAAAGCTGTTTTTTGTCCTTGTTATGTGCACCATAGAAGAGGAGAAGAATGGTTCTATCCCAAGTACTATCACAGTGGTCTTTTGTCCATCTTAAATCGCACTGTAGAGGTTGGAAAAATTAGCTCTGCTACAGAGAAGAACTTAGCAATGATTTGTAAGTGTACCAGAACCTTTAATATAGCTGTAAATGTTCAGTACTAGTCCAAAATAGTATGTGTTAAACTAGTTCATTTCCAAATGGATACTAAGAGCAAGGATAAGAGATACGTCACTCTTCATGGCTTAGTATGTACAGTACCAGGGCAGAAATAGCTAGGTGGCCTAGCTTCAACACTCCAATTATGAAATAACTAAAATTTTAATTTATCTGCAGTACAAAGTGCCCCGCGAATAAATAAATACATATTAGGATCAGCAATATCACATGCCTAGAAAAAACCATATAATAATAGGAAAGAAACTGTAAATATTTCTGGTCCTAGTTCCTAGATGTTAAAGCTTTTGCAGGTTTTTCCATTCTCGTTCTCCATGCTTAACCCACCTCAACTCTTTCGAGAAGTAGCCGATGTGCTTCATCTTCCTCTTTCATAGCTGTTCTTTCAGCAATAAGAATTGTATTGCATTTTTCACAGTGAAAATTGTCATCAGTCTCATTGAGTAGATATATTACATCAAAGGCAGAATACCTGCATATATCAGTGCAGCATATACAATATAAGCACGTTTATGTAAGAAATCCATCTTTGCAATAATAATAACGAATTTAAGAAGGATCATGATCCAAACTCTCAATACATCATTTAACTTGCACATGACCAGTAAAAACAGGAAGTGAATCAACTCAGAGTACATTTAGTGCACATGAATCACCTGAGAGTACATTTAGTGCACATGTAACTTGGGATTGTCTCCTGCTCATCCTCTAGAAGACCTTTCAGTTTTTTCTTTATATGATAAATCCTGTACCTTGCTACATCAACAGTCTGAACACCAAACTTGTAAATACTTCAATTATCAACCTTGATTAAGAAAATCAAATTAAAGTCAAGACTATAACCTAGGTGAAAAATAAATCCAATTGAATCACCATTTATAGGTACTGTATGACATACTGATGATCATTCCTGACAATGGTTTATCTGAAATATACATAAATGAGAAGATGCTAAATGCTCACCTTTACAAGCAAACCATAGTCAGTTTTCCATATTTGAGAAGCAAGTTACACATCCAAGTAGGATCCAAACAAATGGTAAAGAAAATATAAATTATTGTAAAAGTTGCTTTTAAACTACCTGTGGCATCCGAAACACTGACTTGGTACACGAAAACAAAGCCAAAGAATCCAACCATATAGGAATAGTTGACAAAGTAAATCATCAAAGGTCATTAGGAGAAATGGAAGTACACCTAGTGTCATTGGATTGGTCTAAGCCAAGAAAGAACAAAAGATGATCCTGTTATTGAATTAAAAAAGCACAAGCCTATTTTTTATTATATATTTCTATTGACATGGTATACAGAAACAAAGCTGAAGAATCCAACCATTTAATAATGGTTGAGAAAACGAATCTTTAAAGTGATTATGAGTAATGGAAGCACCATTAAGCTGGTCTAATCCAAGAAAGAATAAAAGAGTCTTGTTATTGGATACAAAATTTACAAGTCTATTTTTTATTATATATCTCTATCAATGGTGAAGTAAAAAAAAAGGTAAGAGGACAATTCTCTACTTGGAAAAAAAAGTCTTTATAGTTCAATTTAAAAGGATAGAGAATAATTTTAAATGTTTTTCCAGAAAAAGATTTAAAAGTGTACTAGTTGATAGAAATTGATATATACATTATTATGGAAAGATGTAACTATAAGCTTCTTCTCTTGTATTTCGGTCGGGAAAATAGAATATTAAACAAAGATGCAGTTAATGAAATAGCTAACAACAGCTTACTTAGTAAATAGGTATATGATTTTTCATATTTCATA
>CBVK0100675104.1:0-10504 GCA_900067695.1 Picea abies
CAAGTGATCTTTCTTGTTTTTAGAATAAATGGTAACATCATCAAGATAGATCACTACTGAATGATTTATGAGACCACTGAAAGAAATTTCCATTTCTCTCTGGAAAGTGGCCCCAATGTTTATAATTCCAAAAGGCATATTCCTGTAGGCATAAGTCCCCCATGGGGTATGAAAAGTGGTCTTGAGCTAATCTGGGGGTGACATGAGGGCTTGGTTATATCTTGAAAAACCATCTAGCAAAGATAGTCTTTCTAAACCAAATACACATTGAAGGATTTGTTCCATCAGAGGAACAAGACGGTTGTATTTATCAGACGCTTAGTTCAAGTTACAAAAGTTGACACAGAGTCAAATTTCACTGATTTTCTTCCTTACATGAACTAGATTAGACACCCATTGTGTGTGTCTCACTGGGAAAATTATCTTTGCATTTAGTAGTTTATTCAGTTCTTTCTTGACCGTGGGTTCTAATTTGGGGTGCATCTTTCTTAATTTCTGTTGGAATGGTTGAGTTTGTGGTTTCATGGGAATGACATGTTGTATTATATTAGGATCAATTATTTTCAAGTCATCATATGTCCAAGAAAAAACATGTTTGAATTCTTTAAATAATTTTATGAAGGTAGATCGTTCTTGCTCAGAGCATCCCATTCCCCAATTGATGTTTTGAGGATTATCTTTAGTCCCTAAATTCACTGTTCCATAAGTCAAAGAAGAACTGTTTGTTTTACAATTAACTGACCCTCTAAATTTATCATGCAAGTCATAAAAATTTTCTAGTCTTACAATAGATTTGGGGATAGAATTCACCATATTGGACATTAATTCTAGAGATATAGGATCTAGTATTACCATGAAGTTGTGAAGTTTTTCATTGTGAGTGCCTTCGTCGATAACCACACCTTGGAAGGTGTCTTCCATATGCAAGAAGTTGATGATTTGTTAATCATCGTCAAACACTCTCCAATTGGCGATGTTATCTGGGATCGACAGCCTGAACAAAAATTCAATCGAGAATGCATTAAGAGAAAGACCTTTTGCGAGAAACAGTTTAGAAGAAACATTAGCCAATAAATTATCCTCCAAGTTACTTAGTCTAGGAATGGAATTTATGTTAAATGATGAAATTTTTTTCATTAAACTCCATACCTCAGTTTGGTAGCTTTTCAGATGTGGTGACAAGCAATGTATGGAGTTCCTTACTTGCCTGACCACGACATCCAAATCACCAAATACCATTCAATTTATTACATCCATATACACATCTTTCCTAAGTCCTTGCAAAAGCACTTCGTATTCGGTGGTGTTATTGGTGTACGCGAACTCTAATCGACAGACAATGAAAGTTTTATTACCTGAGCCATCTATAAGTACACATCCTGCACTGTCTCCTTATTTGGATTTGGTTCCTTCAAAGTACAATGACCATATTTGAGCTTTGTCAGCAGTGTTTGACACACTTGGTGAAGCTGATGACCGAGTATAGGTCATAAGTTCTTATTGTTTCCCAGAATCAGTGAAAGGTAAAATTTTGGTCATGAAGTTACCAAAAAAGGTGTTCATTCCCTGCATTTCAAATGAATTAGTAGATGCAGTAAATGGTTCATTTGCATCATTTATATTCTTCACTGTATGCTTGAGATAGAGTTCACGATTTATCTTGATTTTATTGGGATGTCCATTTTCCGGCAACCACAGATGAGACCAATCTGTGGAAAAATAACCATGCAGTTGTTCAGACCAGTCCCTACTTAAAAATAAACCATATACTTCAGGGATTTCAACAACAATAATTTTAATAATTTGGTGAACCTTAGGATTAGAAGATAGCCTAACCAAGACATTCTTAATTTCACCTGTTACCTTGATGTTTGTCCAGTCAAGTTGAATGATTTTGAGATCAAAAGGTTGAACTTCTGCATTAATTTTTTGACACACGGATAAAGCAATTACATTTGATGATGCATTGGAATTGACCATGTAGTTATGTACATTTCTATTTAAAATTTCGTAAGTTAACAAAAAAGGAGGGACATTTTTACGTGCATTAACAACAAAATTCTGCTGATTTTTTGTCGTTGTCCCTAAAACAGTTTTATCTACATTTGATACATTTTTTTCAGCTAAATCTCTTTTATCCACAGGTACAAATGTTGTTTTAGTAGGGATATTTTTTGTTGTTTTGGAACTAGTCTCTGCAGTATTCTCATTGCTAGGATCGTTGTTCTTACTATTTTGGTGATATTTTGCAGCATTTTCTGTAGAATAAGAGGGATTTTCAAAAGATCGAAAATAGAAATATTAGCCCTTAGTTTTTTTAGATCTTCAATCAAGTCATATTCTAAAACTAGGGCTTCTAAACTCTATTTTATTTCATCTTGTTTCAATTGTTTTGTATGCACATTATTATTCATTTCAGAAGATGGTTTGCTTTGTGTTTTGCTTCTCGTGTTGTAAGGGTGGATAGTTTCAAAGTTTGCTTGGAAAATACTGTCAGAAAAGTGTCTGAATATATTAGGAGATGAGTCTTCTTCTTCAATTACTTCTTCCTCAATTATGTCTTTAGAACATTCAAGAGGGACAGAATTATCATTTGCTTCAAGAATAGTTTGCAAAGCATATTGTAAGATTTCAAAATTAAGACCTTCAATGGTCGGGTTTGGAAAATTTGGAGGGAAAGGTTTTTTGAAATGTGGTTTAAAACCACCTTTGCTTGAGGATGCCTTCTTGGATGACCTCTTCAAGTCCACGAATTGATTTGATAGTTTTTGGAAATACTTCTGCAAGCTTTCTAGATCTAAAGTTTCTGGTTGAATTTTAGTGTGAGGAGGCCTAGTGAGGATTTCTACTTTCTTTTTAGAAGATGAAGTTGTTTTAGCTTCATTATTGAGATTATCCTTTAAAATTAGTATGTCTTTCTCGATTTGGCTTGCCTCCTCAAAGGCTTCCAAAAATGTAGACTTTTTAGACCTTTTAACCCAAATTGCTATATTATTATGTAGATATTTGATGTAATATGCAAATATTAGACTCTCAGAAGGCATTTAATCTGTGGAAATTTGATTCTTTAACATAAGAAATCTCTGGTTAAAATCTTTTACTTTCTCCTTAGGGTTCATTTTTAGGCTGGAGAGTTACCACAGATGAGACCAATCTGTGGAAAAATAACCATGCAGTTGTTCGGACTAGTCCTTGCTTAAAAAAAAACCATATACTTCAGGGATGTCAACAAAATAAATGTCAATAATTTGGCGAACCTTAGGATTAGAATATAACCTAACCAAGACATTCTTAAGTTCACCGATTACCTTGACATTTGTCCGATCAAGTTGAATGATTTTGAGATCAAGAGGTTGAAATTCTGCGTTAATTTTTTGACACACAGATAAAGGCATCACGTTTGATGATGCGCTAGAATCAACCATGCAGTTATGTACATTTCTATTAAAAATTTTGAAATTTAACAAAAAAGGCGGGACATTTTTACAAGCTTTAACAACAAAATTCTGTTGATTTTTTGTCATTGTCCCTAAAACAGTTTTATCTACATTTGATACAATTTTTTCAGCTAAATCCCTTTCATCCCAAGGTAGAGATGTTGTTTTAGTAGGTATCTTTTTGGTTGTTTTGGAACTGGTTTCTGCAGTCTTCTCGTTTCGAGGATCGTTGCTCTTATTGTTTTCTGTGATATTTTGCAGCATTTTTTGCAGAATAAGAGGAAATTTCAAAAGCTTGAAAACATAAATATTAGCCCTTAGTTTTTTCATATCTTCAATCAAGTCATATTCTAAAACTGGGGTTGCTAAACTCTGTTTTATTTCAGCTTGTTTTGACTATTTTCGAGGTACATTATTACTCATTTTAGAAGACGGTTTACTCTATGTTTTGCTTCTTTTGTTGTAAGGGTGGACAGTTTCAAAGTTTTCTTGGAAAATATTGTCAGAAAAGTGTCTGAAGATATTAGGAGATGAGTCCTCTTCTTCAGCTACTTCTTCCTCAACCATGTCTTCAGAACTTTCAGGAGGGACAGAGTTATCATGTGCTTCCAGAATAGTTTGCAAAGCGTATTGTAAGCTTTTGAAATTAAGAACTTCAGTGGTCGGGTTTGGTCGATTAGGAGGAAAAGGTTTTTTGAAAGGTGGTTTAAAACCACCTTTGCTTGAGGATGCCTCTTTGGCCGATCTGTTCAAGTCCATGACTTGATTCGATAATTTTTGGAAAGCCTTTTGTAAACTTTCTAGATCTAAAGTTTCTGGTTGACTTTTAGTGTGAGGAGGCTTAGTAAGGATTTCTACTTTCTTTTTAGAAGATGAAGTTGTTTTAGCTTCACTATTGAGATTATCCTTTAAACTTAATATGTCTTTCTCGATTTGGCTTGCCTCCTCGAAGGATTCCAAAAATCTAGACTTTTTAGACCTTTTAACCGAAATTGCTATATTATTATGTAGAGCTTTGGTGTAATATGCAACAATTAGACTCTTTATTATGTAGAGCTTTGGTGTAATATGCAACAATTAGACTCTCAACAGGCATTGAATCTATGGGAATTCAATTTTTTAATGTAAGAAATCTATGGTTTAAATATTTCACTTTCTCCTTAGGGTTCATTTTTAGGTTGGAAATTTCCATAACCAAGACTTCAAGAGATTTATCATCTCCAAATTTCTCTAAGAAGAAGGTTTCAAATTTGTCCCAAGAGACAATGGTCTGGGGTTGTTGGGTGAAATACCATGTGGAGGCATTGCCCTCAAATGTATAAGGAAAAAGTATGCATAATACATCTTTATGCTCTACACTTCGGAGTCTAATGGCCAACATAAACTTCTTTATGTGATCCTTAGCAGATTGTTTGGAATCTGGATCAAATTTAGGCAACCATTTCTCTGGGTGTTTTGGTAATGGGTGTTGAGGCCTAGGCACAACCACAACATCTTGATCAAGCCAGGTCTGGTGGGATTGTTTTGGTTTTCCATGGGTGTTGGTGGTGTCGAAGGCTGAGAAGATTCAAACGAGGAATTTCCTTCGTCAGATGATTCTCCTCTTGAAGAGGATGGAGATGAATGAGGTGGGGAAGGTGGAATACCATATCCTTTGAATTCAAGGATAGGTGTTTCAATAGGATCTGTGGTATTATCTCTTGAAGGGTTCAAAAGCAAACTAGTGCCTTCAAGTTGTTCTTGAATATACGATAAATCTAAAGGTTGATTAAGAGGCCTACCAGGTTGTTTGATATGGGCCAAGGTGCTATATGTCATTATGAGTGACTAATGAACAATTTCTTGTATGTCAGTCCCTTGAGCATTCGGTGTCATCAGTTCAACGAGAATCTCAGGATTTTCCTTAGAGGTAGTTGTTGTTTCATAAGTAACATTGTTGTCCAAGAAACAACGTTTTACTACAAGGGAGTGAGTGTGTGGGGAGAATTCTTATGACTTCCACGTGCCATAAATTTAAATCAGGCCCTCCTTCTAGCACCATTTGTTGACAAGCAAAATTGATCGGTCGTCAACTTGGAAGAACAGGTTCAGTCCAAGGTTGTCCAAGTAACCCAATTCGTTTAGTGTAATCTATTCTGAAGGGTTTAATGGCTTAGTGATCCAATCTAATATCCTTGGGTAAAGAAAAGGAATAGCTAAATAATGTTAAATAATAAAATATACATAAAATCTAATATATGTATAAATGTGTTTGAGCAGAAAAGGAAAACATAAAAAAATATTACTTATGAACATAATTTACAAGTTGCAAATTTTACTAGAAACTTACGAAATCAATGTAAAAAAAATTGTTTTATAGAAGAAGATAAAGAAAGAACATTTGAATTTTTTTTGTTTTCTAATTATAAATCTAACAAAACTTGAATTAACTAAGTTATGAAACACAAATGTACAGATAGTCAAATCTAATCTAAAATTTTTGGTTTTGCTAATACATAAATGAAAGAAATTAGAAACAAAGAAACTAACCTGATATTAGTTCGTTAAATGTGTCTGTGCCTCCATATGAATCAAGAGCATCTAGCTACCACGCCTACAAGATAAATCTGCAATAGAATTATACTAAAACTTTCTTGAATAAATTCAGAAAATGTATTGGCATCCATGATATATGGACGAAAAAGGGAACACATATTGATTCTGTGATCTTATGATAGCCAATGATTGCATTCAGAAATATCTATGTGTAATACATTCATCTCATGGTTCAACTAAACATCAAAGAGAAATCATGATCTTCAAATTGAAAAGATGATCATAGTGTCAATATCTGGAACAATAAATCATGAACGATATTTATAACATGAATATCCTGAAACATAACATATCAATGAGTCTAAATCTACACGACATATTAATATATCAAGATTAAAAAAAACATTATTGAAACACCATTCACAAAGGACTAAATCAAAAATATTGTATGTTGTTTCATTACGTTTTAAAAGTCATTCGCCCATCTATGGTTCCAGGCCAAGATGCCTTTCATTTACAAAATACAAAGTATTTAAAGAGTCTTTTTGAAATCTCATCTTCCTATATCCTAGGATAGGAACATATCCCATGATATTAGAATATTACAAAAGTGGAGGGCCTTCAACCACTCAGAATCAAATTGTATCTTCAAAATTTAATAATTGTTTTTTCTTATTTACAAAATAAACAAAAAAGAGATACTAATCATCTAAATCGAACATGTTCCACCTCATAAAATCAACATCAAGATATATCATGTCCTGAAAATGAAATAGGAACAAGTTAGATAATTTATTAACAACTAATTACTAAATTTTATATAAAAATGACTTGGCTACAGTATCGAGAAATTCTGTAGCCAGTCTTATATTGGTAAAATAAATCTAAGTTTAACTGATTTGATTCAAAAAGAAAATAACATGACTATAATAAGAGGGGAAAAAATGTCTTACCATTTAAACTAATGACTAAACATGGATCAAGATAGCTCGGAATTGATTATGACATTCACACTGTCTGCATTATTTATCACAATGTTGCCTATCTTCTTAAGACGTTTAGCTTGTCTCTGTTTGTTTGCTCTGATTTCATGATTTTTTTTTATGAGTAATTCATTTTGATCTGTGAGTGTTTTAATTCGATCTTGGAGGACAGGAATATCAATATAGTATCATTCGATCCAATGTAGGCAAACCTCACATTACACAAGAGAGACAATATGTTGATGGAGCGTGCAGTCAAGACTGGTTGTATCAATACTACATGTTACATTCCCTTGACCAAGTCTTACCTCCAAGCTACTAAACCTACCCTACAAACTGAGCGATAACAAATATTAAATAAAGAAAAACATTAATGAAACGTCATTCACAAAGGACTAAAGCCAAAATGTTGTAGGATGTTTCAATAAGTTTTAAAAGTCATTCGTCCATCTTTGGTTCTAGGCCAAGATGCCTTTCATTTACAAAATACAAAGTATTTAAAGAGTCATTTTGAAATCTCACCTTCCTATCTCCTAGGATAGGATCAAATCCCATGAGATCAGAATATTACAAAAGTGGAGGGCCTACAACCACTCATAATCAAATTGTATCTTCAAAATTTAATAAAAGTTTTTTCTTATTTACAAAATAAACAAAAAGAGATACTAATCATCTAAATAAAACATGTTCCACCTCATAAAATCAACATCAAGATATATCATGTCCTGAAAATGAAATAGGAATAAGTTAGATAATTGATTAACAACTAATAACTAAATTTTGTATAAAAATGACTTGGCTACAGAATCGAGAGATTCTGTAGCCAGTCTTATATTGGCAAAAGAAATCTAAGTTTAACCGATTTGATTCAAAAAATAACATGACTGTGATAAGAGGGAAAAAATTGTTTTACCATTTAAACAAATGACTAAACATGGATCAAGATAGCTTAGAATTGATTATGGAATTCACATTGTCTGCATTCTTTATCACAATGTTTCATGTCTTCTTAATACATTTAGCTTGTCTCTGTTCGTTTGTTTTGAAGTCACGATTTTCTTTTATGAGCAATTCATTGTTATTTGTGAGCATTTTAATTTCAGCTTGGAGAACAGGAATATCAATATAGTATCGTTCAATCCAACGCAGGCAGACTTCATAATGTGCAGGAGAGACGATCTGTTGATGGAGCGTACAGTTAATACTAGCTTCATCAATACTACCTATTACATTCCCTAGACCAAGCCTAATAATAGTGAACTCACCTTTATCCTTGAGACACGGTGGAAGATTATTAACAAAGTCATATGGTTGATTAGGATCCGATTTATGACAATCGAGATCTTCTTCTGTGAGGAAATTTTCAATTTCAGGATCTGAGACCTCATTGACCTCGATCGGGTTGATCGAGCTCAAATGAGGCTTAGATGACCTCATTGACCTCGATCGGGTTGATCGAGCTCAAATGAGGCTTAGATCGATTCCTTAAACTTCTCGAAATGAGCCGACCAACTCTCTTATTTCGGAACCCTAATGATGCGTGCTTCTGTTTTGACTGCTTGTGATACTTGTCAACATAGGGTTTCATATTGGTGTTATGGCCATTATCAAAATTATGCATAGGAGGTTCACTCCACTCACACTCTACAACATGTTTCTCATGTGGGAATTGACTGGGCATTACTTCGTTCAGGGGTTTTGTGGCTGGATTATTATTTGGATTGTCAAAGTGTTGTTTTACCAACAATTCATCTGAATTAGGGATGACGGTAGAAAAAAAACCATTTCTCACTAAAAATCCATCCCAACAGTCGCCTATGGTTTTCAAATGGTGTGTTACCAGAATCTTGATTAAGCCATGGTGGAATGGTAGAAACAAAACCATTTCTCACTAAAAATCCATCCCAACAATCGCCTATGTTTTTCAAATGGTGTGTTACCATAATCTTGATTAAGCCGTGGTGAAACAAACTAGAGTCGAGGCTTTGTTTTTTATACCTCTTAGACATATTATATAGACTTCTAAGCAAATAGAAAGGCACATTCAAATGAAAACCCATGAAGTGCATAAGAAATGGTAGATGATAGAGAAACACTAGACCATAACGACCCTCATAGGTCACAAACTATTTAAGGATTGACATGAGACCATGCCATCTCACCTTCAACAAAGAAACATGAATACCTTTTTCACAGCAATCGATCTTTTTGGAGGTCATGAAGAGGCTCCAGGGAACTTCTTCAATTTTTGAGTTCTTGAACCACTTCTAACTGGTGGATGGAAGCCTGGTGTCTTTGCTCATGAACTCCTTAGTCACCTCCAATTGAATATCTCCAAATTTTTCCCTATACCCATCAAATGTTTGTGCGAATTCCTTGGCCATGCGAAGGTTATACCCTTCGAACCTCTTGATGAAAGTATCCCAGCTCTGAAATTTTAAATCCTTGACTGCACCATCATGAGAAAACAATTCTTGAGATCCATTCATCTCTATTCGGACAAAAGGAGCCATTAAAACTATGGCCGGACAGTAATGGGGGTGACTCAATATAGCTCTGGGTTTTGGTGGCAGGAGTAGGAGAAACAAATCTGAACGAATAAAATGGAAAGAAACCAAGCAAAACCCTACACAATCATGGTATAAACATCAAGGTTTCGTTCATGAAGTTTGGGCACTCCTGGTAATGAAAACCTCACGTACAGAGCATGAAAAAACCCTCAACTCATAATGATAAACTTATCAATTCACTCTGCAATTAAAAGATCAAGTACAAGATATGATACTTGTGCATTAATTCCCATGTCTAACAATGACTATAGTTGATCAGCAAAGGGTTCAGAATAAACATGTTTATAATTCAAATGTGAATCAACTAAGGTATCATATCAATATTCAACACACTCAAAGGAAAATCATTCAAACATTAAATATAGAGTATATGCAAGCACAATGACCCTCTAAAAGAATGCTTTAAATAGGGATATAATACGAAACTAAGTTTTCATGCTTGATTCATGCTTTTAGTCATGAATCAAGCATGAAAACGCAATTTTTTTAAAGAGTTATCAAACATCTTTTATAACCGAGTAATCATCTCAAATGATAATATGAGGTGAAGGCAACTACAAAAAGTGTCATTTATTGTTCAAATAGAGAAAACATGTAGGGATGCCAACATTACCTCAGATAACAATTAATTTATCACTTAGACAAACATTCAATAAACTTTTGTGTACAAATGAGAGGCTCTTTATGAGTGTTTATACTTTTCCAAGTGACTTGTTTTCTTAACTTTAGGGCCAACTTGTGACTTCTTGTTTACAAATATTTTACCGTTTTTCCTCATTTTGACGTCAACTAATAACTTATTGTTGCAACCATTTATGGGATTCTTAACCATACTTCGAGGATTCCTAATCATACTTCATGGATTCCATCTTCAAGAGGGCATATCTCCTCAATCATAAGGAACTACATGGCATACCACCTATCACTAAAAATAGCATGATGAGGACTATCCATCCATGAGTGAGTTACCTTCATTTAC
>CBVK0100675106.1:0-18750 GCA_900067695.1 Picea abies
TACTTTTTCTGAGGTTTTTCTATGCTATATTGGTGTTTGGTTCTTAACATTTTTCATAATCTAAATGGTATACAACATCTACCTAAGAACTTACAATTCTCACTCATTTAAGAAAACATAAATTTCTCATGATACAATGGTGTTCTACTTATCTTAATGGTATCTTTAATCAACTTTTCCATTTTATTTGTTGGTTCAATTTTCCAAAATCTTTGCATTTAAAATCTTATGTCAATATGATAATATCAATGAGTGTAACTTCATTTATATAGTGTTCCACAACCACAGAAAATAGAATCTGTAACCACTAAAAATGTTATTTTGGAAAATAAAATTCTATAGCCACTAAAAATATGGATATGAGGCATGCTAAAAGCACTTCTAAACACAAGTTATATTATAACAAACACTATAAAAAAATATAACAATCAATACAAAAAAAATATTCAAAAGGTATATTATAACAAACACTATAAAAAATATAACAAACAATACAAAAAAATATTCAAATCAGGAAGTACTTTAACAAATAATTGGCATGTCTTACCATATTCAGTAAAGGAAGTAAGGGAATTCCACCCACCAATAACATTTTAAGTAAAAAAGGAAATAATTTAAGCACATTTATTCAATAAGAACACATTTTACACTAGGGAGTAATTATAAATCTTAACAAAAGTTTTATAATCTAAAAGTGGTGTAGCTTATAGTGAAGAATTTACAATTCTTACCAAGGGTCTCTTTATTAATGTTTTTCAATTTTATTGTTAGTTTAGTTTTCCAAAATCTTTGCATTTAGAAGCTTATGTACAAGATCCACAACCACTAAAAATGCTATTTAATAAAACAAGGTTCTATAGCCACTAAAAAACTACATATGTATATGTGTGTGTGTGTGTGTGTGTTGCACATATGTTTTCATTGATGTCAAATATGTAATGAACATGATGCACAAACAATGTGGAACATAAGATAGTATGGTGCACAGACAAAGGAAGTGTTTGAAAAGTAAATAGAAATAAATAGGAAGAATGGAAGGCACAAATATGACCACAATAATGTATGAAGAGAAATCGAAGAAAACATAGTTAAATAACCCTTGCAAGCATCAATGAATAGTGACCCTTGGATCAAGACGAAGCTAGTGCAACAGACTATTTGGAATTTGTGTAGATGAAAATATGCAGGATGTATTAAGCAAGTTCGATGAATGGAATAGTGGATTGTGATGAGATGAAGTCTGTGTGACAAGAAATGAAGTGGAATGCAATGGAATGAGTGGAAGTTTGGCAATCAAGAGAGCGAGTCACCAAGGGATGATAACAGTTTGATGGGGAAACTAGGTGAGCGTGTTGCAAGGAAAGTGGGACAAGATGAAGACTTATGAGTTTAGTATTGCACTCCCATTATATTTATGCATTGAGTAATCTAGATTGTAAATTTATTGATCTACAAGTGGAGAGGAATGAATTCATGGAAGGACATGTGTCAATTAGGGCGCATCCAAATACATGTGGGGAAATTAGTTTGTTTTTTGATGTTTCCCCCATTCACAAGCACACTCGCGCAACCATTGAGGCAGTCAATCATTTTCTCCATTAGTCGACCTTTGCATGATGTGCACCGCTCCATCATGCACACACTCCTGAATCTACCATGTGTTGTTCTCATTACCAGTAGTAAACTGTACCCATCCTGGGAGGAGTAGCGCACATGTACCTTCTTGTTATGGGCAACGACTAAACCAAACCTAAAGGTTGTTGTTTCTACCATTGCATGTTCTATACCTGAATTCTATTGATGCCTTCATTGAATATTGTTGTTGTTCTCATCATTAATTGTAACTATTTGACTTAAGCTCTAGACTAAAGAAACAGTTTTTCAAGCCCATGGGTTTGAAGAGGTGGGTTTTTAGGCCCATGGATTGAAGAGGCAGGTTGTTAGTGAGAGAGTTTGTTGGGGAAGTGATTTTCCTAAGGGAGCCCAATTGTAGCTATAGTTCTCTAAGAATTCTTGTATGGCCTATTGCTGAAGCCCTGGAAGGGAAGTGGGGCAGCCGAAGGACTGTTGAATAGAGAAGGGGCACACTTTTTGGGGTGGGACATGCATGTGGGGAATGAGAGGTTGTAGGGTGTTAGTTTGAGTTGGATTCTAGAATGAGATCCTTCATGTTATCTGATTTGTCTCAGCCTATCCTAGGAATCCCATTACCTAGGTGGAGTTTAGTCCCATCTCGAGGGTGACCCACTACTGAGAGTTTTGAGTAGTGTGGTCTAAGGTTGGGAGGATCATAGAAGTTCTGCACGCAGTTGGTGGTCTTCTATAAAAAGATAAGTATCAATTATGTTTTCAATTGCATGATGTGCATTATAGATGTGTTATATTTATGGGTATTGCCTTTGTATGTTGCATGTGTATGTTTACTTTTATTTCCACATGAATCTATGTATTAGCAGTATGTAATTCTCTTCTTAAGTTTTAAATATGTTAAGTTCTGAAAGAGTTTATCGGTGAGATAGATCGACAGGTCTATGGTTGGGTATGTTACAATTTGAATATTAGAAATGTGAAAATTTTTAATGTGGCATGGCATGGCCTAGGGGTTGGGGATGTTACAATATGGTATCAGAGCCCCGATTTTCAGCACTGATCTTGGATGGGTCGTGTAAGTGGAAATCGAAGAAAACATTGCAGAATGAATTGTTGTCGAAATGGACAAAATTCGAGTTTGAGTGCATCCATGAGTTCCAAGAGGGCACCAAGAGCACACCTTAGCTGTGTTAGAAAGCTTAGGAGGTGTATCAATTTAGGAAACCCTAATGGTTGTAGGATCTATTCGGGAAAGGTTTGAATATTTCATAGTCGTTAGATATGGGAAGAGGAGTGCAGTGGTTAACCCCTTCAAGTCCTTCAGACTTTGTTGCTTCAACAATTTTTTTAGACTTTGAAAAAATGGAGGAGAAATCCCTAAAGCTCTGAAGTCCCATAGTGAATATACATTGTATATCATTTGGGAGAAGGTGGACCATTGGATCCCCCAAGTGGTTCGATAGTTCAACATTCAAGGAAATCCGGTTGTGGTTGCGCAGAGTGGGATTTTCTCTGAATTCTCAAAGTACAGAACCAACTTGGACTATTCATGTTTCGGGACACATGTCTAAAGGTTAGAAAGTGTTTTTGATTTAAATGTTCACAATTTTAGAGGTGGGGTGGTGTTCAATAGAAAAATCCTCCAAATCCCAAAGTTATGAAGTCCCGAAGCATCGAAGTCCCGAAGCTTCAGGGAACACCTCTCCGGAAGTTTGGTGTTCAGGAGTTTTAAAGTGTGCATATGTGAAATCTTTCGAAGTTCCAAAGCACTAGAGAACATTGTCTAGGAGTTTAGAAGTTCAGCGTTTGGGAGTTTTGATGTGATCTGGTGTGGGAATCTCTGAGTTCCTGAAGTCCCGAATTCACGGAGCGTCAAAGTGACGTGGCATGATGATGTCACCTAGAGTGACATGGACCTGTTTGGAAAGTTAGCATTCAGAATTTTTGAAGGGTGTTGTATAAGAAACCTTTGAATCCCGAAGTTTCAAAGTGACGAAGCACCAGAGTGACGTGGTCTACTGACATCACCTAGGAAGACGTGGACCCACTTGATGCTTTCCACGTGTCCTCTTGTTTCATTCTTTTTAAACACCTTTTGTGCCAATTAGAACTTGACACATGTCACCCATCGGATTGGACCACGTGTGAGCTCCTTATTTCTGTCATGTACCACCCCCCTGGTGTGTGATTGTAGATGAGACTCTGAGATTTAAAAAATTCAATGTTTGAGGGAATGTGTGTATGTTGTTACAAAATATTCTGAAGCTCAAAGTAAGGGAGTGTCAGAGTAAGAAAACACCAAAGTGGCAACCCGAGAATTCAAAAATTCAGCGTTTGGGGAAATCTGAGTATATGATGCAAGAGCCTCTGAAGCATGAAGCTCTAGAGAACTTCTTTAGAAATTCACCAGTTTGATGTTTGGAGGGAACGATGTGTGGAGTAGGAGAAACTTCTTAAGTATGAAGTTTTGAAGTCCCAAAGCTCTAAAGTAAAAGAGCCTCGAAGCTCCGAAGAAGTACCCTCTAGGAGTTCTCCAGTTCACTATTTGGAGAAAGTAAAGTGTGATGCTATGAAAACCCCTAAAACTTGAAGTTTTGAAGCCCTAAAGTCCTAAAGCTCCGTATAAGTGCATATCAGCTAAGTGCTTGGTCATAACCCTTGGTCATATGAGACTTCAATTGAAATACAAGAGGGATAGTGCCGAATTGTTGTTTTCGGAGACCGAAAAGGGGCTTAGAAAAGGGGTCTATGGAGTTCTGATTTGTACATACCTACATATAAAGAAAAAAACAGGACCTATGAACCTAAAAAGAGGATCCAATATGGATCGAAGAGCCAATTCGGCTCTAAGAAAGAAGAAGAACTATACAAGAATTACCTCCCAGGGAGCACAATTATTCAAATATCCATAACTTTGAGCTCAGGACTCTGAATTGAGCAAGGGAGTATTCATTGGAAATATCTTGGATAGTATAACATAAATGTTCACCCAAAAAATTGAGCTAGACAAACAATTTCTCAGAAAATCAGAAGAAAGAAGTATGATATATTATTGAACTAGAACGATTCATATTTTCATGAAATTGTTGAAATAGTTAGCTTAACAAAGTTCTGCTAGCTACACATTTTGCAAAGTTAACAAAAACTAGATCATATTAGGATGAACACAAAGTGCATATGAATGGAAGATCTAGAGGGGACTTATAGCCATGAAGATGAGGTTAGAAGGATCGATATCCATATGGGTATTTAAGGAACAAACTCTAATGCACATGGAGAAGGAAAGGATGAAAACATGAATATGGTAGAGACCATTAAAAATTTGCAGAAAGATGTCCAAAGTCATAAAGTTGATAATGAAATGCTTATGAAATCCAAGGATCAGCAAGATGACTTCAACATGAAGTTAATGAAGAGCCTCGACATAATTGAAAAGGAATTGGATAAGGAGAATGGCTCAAGCAAATCAGGAATTGGTCATGAATCCTACAATTGGTTGTGCATCCTGAAGGAATAAAATGGTATAAGAGGACAAGAAAGATGAATAAGAGAACAAATTTAACATGGTATTTTATCGCATGTCAAAAATGGTCGAATGAATGTATGGATATTACGAGAAGAGGATGAAGAAGAAAGAGAAGAAAAAGGAATCACATGCAAATGATGATGCTTTGGTAAACCAAGGGGCTGGAGGAGATCCTCCTAAGCCTCTGTCTTCACCTTCGAGTTCTAGTTCTTCTTCCTTTGATCATTCTCATCATTCTCATAATTCTAGCTAGCCATAAAGCCTCTTTCAAGAAATCATTATTAAATCTTGATGTAAAATTTTCTTTACCTATGTTTAATGGAGATGTTAATCATGAAAATATAGATAATTGGATCTGACGGATTGAATTGTATTTTCGTGTTCAACATATTGATGAAGAAGAAGTTAAAGTGCAACTGGATTCTCTTCACTTGGAAGGAACCACTCTCATATGGTGGGAGAGAAAGCTTCAAGACAAAAGTAAGTGTGGTAATCTTCTTTCCTCATGGTCATAATTTAAATCAGTGATAAGGATGCAATTTTATCCATTAGGGAATTTGCATAAAGCAATGATGGAATGGTAAACTTTAAGGAAAATTAAAGGTCAAACTGTGCAAAGTTTCACAAAAGAATTTAGAAAGAAAGATCTTGCATTGAATATTCCTTTGGATTCTTATGAAACCTTAATGAAGTATATTGGCGGACTTCAAATTTATATTCTTCATACTTTGCTCTTGTTTAACCCCACTATTCTTGACGAAGTTGTTTTGCAAGCCACTCACCTTGAGAACATGGGGAAACATGTTCAAGAAGATCCCACAAACAAACCTTCCAATATCCCACATAAAAATTTAAGAAGTTTAAAAGGAAGGAAAAGAAGACCTCCATAGTAACGAGAGAAAGAGGAAATCCATATTTCACTCATTGCAAGAAAAAAGTTCACAATGAAGAACACTGTTGGAAACTGCATCCAAAAAAGAAACTGAAACAGTTCGTTGGAAAGGGGAAGACAAAAACCATTTCTACAGTGCAACAAGATCTTGGTTCCAATTCAGGATATGAAGGAAATATCACAACGGTTGGAGTACAAGGTAAATATTCCCTTCATGCTAGTTCAATTTCCAATAATGAATCTCATGTTGATGAACAAAAGAGGAATGAATTATTTCACATAAGAGTTGTATCTAAACACACTAAGATAGATACATTATTTGATTTGGATTCCCAAGTAAACTTAATATTTGAAGCACCTGTCAAGTACATGGGTCTTCAAATGAAACCACATGTGAAGCCTTATCCTCTTGGTTGGGTATGTGATAAAGAAAAACTTAATGTCACCAAACAATGTAGGGTGATATCTGTTTTATCCTCTTGGTTGGGTATGTGATAAAGAAAAACTTAATGTCACCAAACAATGTAGGGTGATATCTGTTATTTCTTCAAAGTTGATTGATCAAGTGGATTTGGATGTTGTACCAATTGATATATGTGGAATAGTGTTGGGAAGTCCTTATCTTTATGATAGAAAAGAAGTCTTATTTCATCATGAGAACAAATACCACCTTACTAAAGGGGAGTGGAATATATTGTTAGATCTCACAACATGAGGGTAAACACAACACTTGTTAGTGCAGGGAAAATGAAGAGACTCATAAACACTAATAAGAGATATGTACAAATGGTCATCAGAGAGAAATATGTCGGGACATCCGACGCTTTCCAAGGATGTGACCCATCTCATAAAAAAGAATTAATTGAGATTGTTTCTAAGTATGATGATATTTTTCAAGAACCAGATGGATTACCTCCTAAGAGGTAATCCAACATGAGATACATCTTCAACAAGATTCTCCTCTTCCTAATGTAGGCATGTACATGATGTCAGTTGTGGAGATGACAGAGATCAAGAAGCAGGTACAGGGATTATTGGATCAAGGGGTCATTAGGCCCAGTTCATATCCTTATGGTTCTCTGATCGTGATGGTGCCAAAAAAGGATGGCACATTGCAAATGTGTGTCAATTACCGAGCCTTAAATAAAATCATGGTGAAAAATTGATACCCTCTTCCTCGTATTGATGATTTACTTGATCAATTGAAAAATGTTGTTTATTTCACTAAGTAGGATTTGCATAGTGGATATCATCAACTCAGGGTCGCATAACAAGAGGCATGGAAAACTGCCTTTAAAACCAAACATGGATTGTTTGAGTGGTTAGTTATTTCATTTTGTCTTTGTAATGCTTCGAAAACTTTCATGCGTGTGATGAATGATGTATTCAGGCCTTTTCTTGATGACTTTGTGATTGTATATTTAGACGACATTCTTATTTTTAGTAGACTTAGGATGAACATGTGAGGCATGTAAAGAAAGTATTGGATACTTTGCAAAGGGAAACATTGTATGTAAAATTGTCTAAATGTGAATTTGGCAAGACTGTACTTGTGTACTTAGGTCATATTGTAGGAGGAGGACAATTAAAAATTGATCCTTCCAAAATTGATGTAATTGTAAATTCTCCTGAGCCAAAAAGCGTAACCAAAGTCCAAATATTCTTAGGTGCAGTCCAATATTGGAGGAGGTTCATTTCCAACTTCTCCTTTATAGAATATCCTTTGCATGGCTTAACTAGTGTGAAGAATACTTTTCAGTGGTGACGCAACCCTCCTCAACCCGTGGGTAAGGAAGTCCATGTACACAGGACCGTTCTTCTCTCCTTGGCATGAAGAACTCTAAATCGCTCTTCTAATTCCCTTTCGAGAAATCTGCACCCATAGTGAAACCTCATGAGATTCCTCCCTCACGCTTCGTGGAATCAGACTTCGCGATATCGCGAATCCTAAGGTCGAGCGCCTGCTCACTATGACCCCCGAATCCTAAACTTCTGAAATAGTCAACTTCGGTATTTCAGCTTTCGCGAGTTGCGATGACATGAAACTCTGCTCCATGAACCTCGAAATCCCAATGCTGTATCCCCCCTGAAATCCTGAAATGTTAGACTTCGACACGTTTCTTGGTGTTGGCCCCACAACTAGACTTTCCACCATTTCGGGACTTCACACTTCGCAAGTTCGTGAGTCCTGATGCTAGGCTTTCGGGACTTTGACTCATGAAACTCATAAATGGTCAACATAGTTGACTTCTACGTCAATAGTGCACCATCTTTCCACCTCGCTGACTCCTTTGGCCCCACACTGTCCTTTTAACTCTTCTCGATTTCGCGTTTCACAGTTTCGTGAACTTTGATACCAAGTCTTTGTCCTTTCTACTCACGAAATCCCAATAGGCGATTTCACGAGTGATCCAATGGCTCTCGGCTGACTTGGATCTATGGCTCTACTCCTCCTAAGCTTAGAACCTTTCGAAGCACTCATTGTAACTTCCCTACTCCTCCGTGAGATCTAACGGCTCACAGAACTTCACGGATTCTCCACGGAGAATTCCGACCGTCTGTCTCTTCCTCTAAGAACCTCTGCACAAACTAAACAAGGTGTCTCTCTCCACAGAACTCTCCCTCCTACGGTCCCTTGTCACTACGCCTTCCTTCAAACTTTCAAGGTGCTTCGCCTCTTGACTTCCTTCGACTCCTTCGAAGGTCCAATTCCTTCTGAGCTTTCTCTAACTTTAGGCTTTTCAGAAAACTTCTGCTCACACTCCTTGCGGTGAACCTTCAAATGATTTCAAGTGCTTGACTCCCTTTGACTCTGCACACACCTACAGCAACAATCTCTCAATACTTCACTCAGGTCCACAACTCTGAGATTTCACTCAGTCGGTGCACTCCTTGCATGGCTCCAGTGCCTGACTACACTTCTAAGTGAATGAGGACAAAAGCTACTCTATCTAAGATTTCAAAGACAAACCTCTGAACCCTTTGTCAACGCACTCCTTGCAGGAACTCTTGCTCAGATAGAGAAACAATTGAAACTCATTTCTCTTACTCTCTCTCTCATATTTCAGACATTCGACAAGAAATCATTCATACATAGCATAAAATCAATTGCAAGATAGAAAGAGTAAACATTCATGAGCATAACATTCAAAAATGCATACACAGAGAATATATGAACACCATGAGTCTGAATCACAACTTTCTTGTATTAATTCAAAACTTTTGTACATGGAGTCTGCTACACAGCTCTCTACTTCTCCTCTATGCTCTTTATCCTCTTCATCATCCTCATAATAATCATACAATACACAATGAACGTGTCTATATCCCGTTTCCCTCTCTCATTCTAAAACTGTCTAATCTAGAATTAAATTCTATCTACTTGCATTAACTACCATAAATGCCTTCCACCTACTAAGGACGAGAGCGGATCGCTCAAGGTCCGTTTACATTTTACAAGTGTGCTCCTTCTTAATTATCTCATTTAAGATTGGCACATTAACTTTAAGAAAATTTCAAAATTTGCATTGGGCGCTTGTCCAACTATCTTTTGCTTCCGCGCTGACTTGCTTGAGATGCTCCTGCATCATACTCCCTTGCTTGAAAATTTTCATGGGCTCATGTCCATGATCTCGCGTATGGTGTGTCCATGCCTCTGGATCTCCGCTTCATTCTCCCAGATGGTATCTTCAACTGGATGGTCCTTCCATTTGACCAAATATTCAAAGTATTACTTATGCCTGGTCCTTTTGCCCACTCTTTTGTCCAGTATGTGTTCCATCTGCGGCTTTTCTACAACTGGCATCTGCTTTGTCCATTGGACCACTGGCTGTTCATTTTTCATCCATGTTTCCTCATCTTTATATGGGTACAAATCTGAGATATTGAATATCGGAGAAATTCTGATCCCATCGGGTAGTTCAATCTCGTAAGCATTCGTCCCAAATTTCTTTAAGACCTTACATGGTCCGATTTTCTTCATCTTCATCTTATTATATGTTCCTCTCAGGAACCTTTCCTCTCTCAAATGTTCCAGAATCAAATCACCAACCTCAAATTGAAGTCGTCTCCTATTTTGATCTACTCTTTGCGTATATTCCTGGCTCGAACTCTGCAGTCGTTCCTTCACCTGGCTGTGAAGTTCTTTCATCACCTCTGGGAAATATTCTGCAATAGCACTCCTAATTGCATTATGTTCTGAATCCCTTAACTCAAAAATTCCTCTCGGCTTCATGCCATAAACAATATGAAATGGACTCTGCCCTGTGCTTCTATTAACTGAGTCATTATAAGAAAATTCTGCCTATGGTAATATGTTGTCCCACTGGCTGTGGTGTTCTGTCACCAGGCTTCTCAGCAAGTCTCCCAAACTTTTGTTCACCACTTCTGTTTGTCCATCTGTCTGAGTATGATAAGATGAAATAAATGACAAGTTAATTCCCAGCTTCTTCCATAAGTTCCTCCAAAAGTGTCCTACGAACTTGGTGTCTCGATCCGAAACTATGCTCCTTGGTAAGCCGTGAAGTTGGATGACTTCTTTGAAAAACAGATTTGCAATGTGAGTTGCGTCACTAGTCTTATGACATGGAATGAAGTGTGTCATCTTGGAAAATCTATCCACCACCACAAATATTGAGTCAAATCCTCTTTGTGTTCTTGGAAAACCCAATATAAAATCCATGATGATTGCACCCCATGGCTTCTCAGGTATGGGCAATGGTTGATAAAACCCTGCATTTTGTTTCCTTCCCTTTGAATGCTGGCAAATTTTGCATCTATCCACGAATCTCTTGATGTCTTCTCGCATTCCCAGCCAAAAATATGACTCATTCAACTTTGTGAACGTCTTTTCGTGACCAAAGTGCCCTACCAATCCTCCACTTTGTTTCTCCTTCAACAAATTCTCCCTCATGGAGAATTTCAGAATACAAAGTTGATTACCTTTAAACAGTAATCCTTCCTGGATCATGTATTTTGTCCATTGGCTTCTATCCCCAAGAATTGGATTCTTATCTGCTTCATACACTTCTTTAAAATATGGATCATCCTTGTACATGTCCCTGAGATCATCAAAACCCAACGTTTTGACCCTGAACTCCTGCAATGGCAAACACTTCCTGCTCAAAGCATAAACAACTTTGTTAGCAGTACCAGAAATATGTTTAATCACAAAAGTGAAATTTTGCATGTATTCAACCCATTTTACATGTCACTGATTCAAATTTTCCTATTGAGTCACAAACTACAATGCATGATTGTCACTATACAAGACAAACTCTTTCAGGATCAAATAATGCCTCCATTTCTTCATTGCCTGAATGATAGCATAAAAGTCCTTGTCATAAGTGGAGTATTTCACTTTTGATTCATTCAGCTTCTCATTGAAGTACGCTATCGGTCTGTCCTCTTGACTCAAGACTGCCCCTATTGCAAATCCACTTGCATCGCATTTCACTTGAAATGTCTTTTGGAAATCTGGCAATGCCAAAATTGGTTGTTTTATAATCTTCCTCTTCAACATATTAAAACTCTTCTCAGCCTCTTATGTCTAGTGAAAAGACTTGTTTCTTTTCTTCACTATATCCATCATCGATGCACTAATCCCACTGAAATTCCTGATGAATTTTCAATAGAAACTAGCCAATCTGTGAAAGCTCCTCACCTTAAAGGTATTCTTCGGTGATGGCCAATTTTTGATTACCTCCACCTTATCTGGATCCATCCTCAACTCATCTGTAGAAATAACAAATCCCAAGTAAATGAGCTCTATCTTCATGAATGAGTATTTGTTCATGTTTATCAACAACTTTTCCTACTGTAACCTCTGCATCACTGTAGCCAAATGCCTTAGATACTCTGCCACTATTTTACTGAAAACCAGCATGTCATCCAGATATACGATAACAAATTTTCCAATGAACTCCCTCCGGACTTCGTTCATCAACCTCATGAAGGTACTCGGCATGTTTTTTAAGCCAAATGGCATAACAATCCATTCATACAACCCTTCATTGGTTTTGAATGCTGTCTTCCACTCATCACCTTCTCTCATGCGGATTTGATGATAACCGCTTTTCAAATCAATCTTTGAAAATAATTTTTCTCCACTCAAGAAATCCATCAGATCATCCATCCTCGGTAATGGAAATCTGTACCTAATGGTTATTTTGTTAATCACCCTCGAGTCATTACACATCCTCCAGCCTTTGTCTTTCTTCGCACTGAGTACTATTGGAACAACACACAGACTCAAGCTTTCTCTGACCAACCCTTTGTCCAATAAATCCTGGACTTGCCTTTTAACCTCTTCATTCTCCTACGGCATCAATATGTGCACGGCTTTGTTTGGAAAACTGGCTCCTGGTATGAGATCAATGTGATGACTCACACTTTTGATCGATGGCAAAAAATGAGGTAGTTCGTACACTACTATGTCAGTGAACTCTTCCAACAGTTCCTGAACTTCTTCTGGTAAATCATCCACTCTTGCGCTAGTCAATACAATCTTCAGTTTCCTGATCACAATGAACTGTGGATCCCCCTTCTTCTTAACCCCTACAAGAAGTTCCTTCCCACTCATGAGAAGTACAATGTTTCTTACTTATGGTTTCACCTCCTTATCCTTGATTGGAAGCAACATGTGAGTCCTCCCATTCTTCTCTAGGGTGTATGTGTTCATTCTCCCATCATGAGTCACATTCCTGTCATATTTCCATGGTCTACCCAACAATAGATGAAAAACACCCATGGGAATGACATCACAGAGTATCTTATCATTATATCCTCCTATCTTAAATTCAACTAAACATTGTTTAGTGACAGTTACCTGATGTCCTTTTTGTAGCCATGAAACTCTATATGGGCTTGGATGATCAATCGTCTCCAGCTCCAACTTTTCTACCATCTCTGTAGAAATAAGATTATTTGTGCTACCACTATCCACAATGACCTTGCATACCCTGTCCTTGTTTTTGCAAGCAGTCCAGAAAAGTCTGGTTCTTTGGACCGAACTCTCCACCTCCTTCTCTGGTGTCAAAAGAGCTTTTCGCATCATCATCAATCTTCCGCCTTCAACATCTTCTACCTCAACATCTCACCTCTATGCTTCAGAGATGTGAGTCTCTCCATTCTCTTTCTTTTTATCTAGACACTCATAAGACTTGTGTCCATTCTTTCCACATGTCAAGCATGTTATTACTCCACCTCTTCCTCTTCCTCTACCTCTAGTACGAGGAAAAGTATTATTGTCAGCATAATCTCCTCTCTATTCAGTATGCTTCCCTCGTTGTTCAACATATTGCCCTCGTTGTGAGATTCCACCTCTCTCAGTTCAAGTCTGAGGTTTCATTCAGTCCTCCTTGGGCTTATGATATTTATCCTGGGCAACTGATTTTCCTTTGGGATGACTTCTGCCTCGGCCTCTTTGACCCTTCTTTCAGCTCAGCTTCTCTTCTACTTTTAGAGCCATATGATAAGCATCTTCCACCATTAGGATGGTTACCATGCTCATATCATACTGGATGTCGTATCTCATACCATTCATGTATCTGAAAAAATTTTCATCATCGCTTTCCCAATGACCTGCCCTGATGTTCAACCTATAGAATTCTTCAGTGTATTATTTCACTGTCATCAGCTTCTGTCTTAGGTTCTGCATCCTTCTGAACAGAGTAATCTGGTAATCCCTAGGGATGAATTTCACCTTCATCTTCACAATCATTATGTCCCAGCTTTTGATCTTCTTCTTGCCCTTGCAGCGTCTGTCAACTTGTAGTTCATCCCACCATAATGTTGCATGTCCTTTCAATCTTGTGACAACATGCTTGACCTTCTTGTCCTCTTCGACATATTCATAGTCAAAGTATGTGTCTAGAGCTCTAATCTAGTCTAGAAGTTCCTCTGCATCCAGATTTCCCTCATAAACTGGAATGCCCAATTTCGCTCTTGCAACCATTCTTGCAATAGCTCTGATCAAACGTTTGTTTGCTACATCTTCAGTTGCAACTTCTTCTTCATGTTCAACCTCAATTTCACTTTCAAAATCACTAAGATCCCCAACACTAATTGTGTGTCTCTATGTTGTGTCCATGTCTTCAAGTCCAACGCGTAAATCATGCATTTCTTTTTCCATGGCTGGATCAGTCATCTGCCTACCTCTTCTTCTCGGCATTTCCCTCTCCTCTGGTGGATCAGGTGTTTGTCTGTCCCTTCTCCATGGCGGCATGGTGAATTATCTTTTTCTCTACTACAAAAATCAAAGAACCTTTTTGAGCTCTGATACCAAACCTGACGCAGCCCTCCTTAACCCGTGGGTAGGGAAGTCCATGTACAAAGGATCGTTCTTCTCTCCTTGGCCTGAAGAACTCTAAACCGCTCTTCTAATTCTGTTTCAGGAAATCTGCACCCACAGTGAAACCTCATGAGATTCCTCCCTCACACTTCAGGGAATCGGGCTTCGTGATATCGTGAATCCTAAGGTCGAGCGCCTGCTCACTATGACCCCCAAATCCTAAACTTCTGAAATAGTCAACTTCGGTTTTTCATCTTTCGCAAGTTCATGAGTTGCGATAACATGCAACTTTGCTCCATGAACCTCGAAATCACGATGTTGTATCCCCCCCGAAATTCTGAAATGTGAGACTTCAACACATTTCTCGGTGTTGGCCCCACAACTAGACTTTCCACCATTTTGGGACTTCACACTTCACGAGTTCGCGAGTCCTGATGCTAGGCTTTCGGGACTTCAACTCACAAAACTCCTAAATGGTCAACGTGGTTGACTTCTACGTCAATAGTGCGCCACCTATCCACCTCGCTGACTCCTCTAGCCCCACATTGTCCTTTTAGCTCTTCCTGATTTTGCGTTTCACGGTTTCGTGAACTTTGATACCAAGCCTTCGACCTTTCCACTCACGAAATCCCGATAGGCAATTTCACGAGTGATCCAATGGCTCTCGACTGACTTGGACCTACGGATATACTCCTTCTAAGCTTAGAAGCTTTCGAAGCAATCATTGTAACTTCCCTGCTCCTCCGTGAGATCTAACGGCTCACGGGACTTCACGGACCACAGAGAATTTCGACCATTCGTCTCTTCCTCTGATATCCTCTGCACAAACTAAACAAGGTGTCTCTCTCTGTGGAAATCGCCGTCCTATGGTCCCTCGTCACTACGCCTTCCTTCAAGCTTTCAAGGTGCTTGGCCTCTTGCCTTCCTTTGACTCCTTCGAAGGCCCAATTCCTTCTGAGCTTTCTCCAACTCTGGGATTTTCAGAAAACTCTTGCTTGCACTCCTTATGGCGAACCTTCAAACACTTTCAAGTTCTTGACTCCCTTCGACTCTGCGCACACCTGCAGCAGTAGTCTCTCAATACTTCGCTCGGGTCCACAACCCTGAGATTTCACCAGGCCTGCTCACTCCTTGCACGGCTCCAGTGCCTGATTGCACTTCTGAGTGAATGAGGACAAAAGATACTCTATCTGAGCTTTCAGAAACAAACCTCTGAACCCTTTGTCAACACACTTCTTGTGGGCAATTCAACTGCACTCCTTCCAGGAACTCTTTCTCGGATAGAGAAACAATTGAAACTCATTTCTCTTACTCTCTCTCTCAGATTTCAGACATTCAACAAGAAATTATTCATACATAGCATAAAAGCAATTGCATGACAGAAAGAGTAAAACATTCATGAGCATAAAATTCAAAAATTCATACACTGAGAATATATGAACACCATGAGTCTGAATCACAACTTTCTTGTATTAATTCAGAACTTCTGTACATGGAGTCTACTACATAGCTCTCTGCTTCTCCTCTATGCTCTTTATCCTCTTCATCATCCTCATAATAATCATACAACACACAATGAGGGTGTCTATATCCTGTTTCCCTCTCTCATTCTAAAACTGTCTAATCTAGAATTGAATTCTATCTACTTGCATTAACTACCATAAATGCCTTCTACCTACTAAGGACGAGAGTGGATCGCTCAAGGTCCGTTTACATTTTACAAGCGCTCCTTCTTAATTATCTCATTTAATATTGGCGCATTAACTTTAAGACAATTTCAAAATTTGTGTTGGGCGCTTGTCCAGCTGTCTTTTGCTTCCACGCTAGCTCACTTGAGATGCTCCTGCATCAAGTGGGAAGGAAAGAAACAAAAATCTCTCGACACTTTGAAGGATAAGATCAGTACCGCACCAATATTAACATTGTCAAATCTTCAACAACCTTTTGAGATCGATATAGATGCCAGCGGATATGCCATGGGTGCAGTATTGATGCAATATGATAAGCCTATTTTTTACCACTCTGAAACTTTTAACAAAGTTGTTGTTAACTATCCTACATATGATAAAGAGTTGTATGCATTAGTCCACAATGTAAAGAAATGGAAGCAATACATTTTAGGGAAGGAAACAAGCATACATACAGATCACCAATCCTTACAGTATCTCCAAGCATAGACCCCATTTCAACAATATCGAAACTACAGATGGATGGTTTTTCTACAACAATTTCATTTGGTAATTAAGTACAAAAAGGGTACAAGTAACAAGGTAGATAATATGATTTCTAGACCTCCTACTATTGCTTCTATTATTTTGAAGAATACTTCTTTATCTCATGATAGCTATGTATAACAATATTCCATCGATGAAGATTTTAAAGAAGTATCTGAGAAGCTAACCCATGGTGCACAAGTAGAGAACTATTTTTTGCAGGGAAAACTACTCTACCATCTTGGAAATCTATGTATTCCTACAAGTGAATGAATCCATATAATACGAGAATCTCACACTTCTCTTCTATCTGGGAATTTTGGGGTAGGAAAAACTATGGCTCATTTGCATAGGTTTTGTTATTGGCCTCAAATGGAAGCAATTATAACTAAATATGTAAAGGGGTGTGTGATGTGTTCTACTTGTAAGCCCACTAATATAAACCTGGGGCTATACTCACCACTTCCTGTTCCATCCCATCCATGGGAAATTATCTCCATGGATTTTGTAGGGTATTTCCCAATGACCAAAGGGGGTCATGACTATTTGTATGTTGTAGTGGATAGGTTCAACAAGATGTGTATCTTGATCCCATGTAAAAAGAAGATCACTATTGAGAAGACTTCTAATCTCTTCTTTTAGTATGTTTGGGTTCACTTTGTGTTAGCCACATCCATTGTCTCAAATTTATATACTCGATTCCTTGGGGAATTTTGGACTATCTTGTGGAGGATGATGAACACCAAATTGAAGAGGAGCATTGCTTTCCATCCATAGACCGATGGACAGACAAAGGTGGTCAACCGAATAGTGTTACTTTTTCTTTGATGCTACTGTAGAAAGCATCCCAACTTATGGGATGAACATATACCCTATGTACAACATGCGTACAACCAAGATTTACATTCATACACTCAGAGTTCACCTTTTGAGACATGTTTTAGGTACCTACCAAAGGTTCCTTTAGACTTATTGAATGGGAGAGATTTCGATGTGAATGAAGAACGGGCATAGGACAGAGCCTGCAAGTTCATCCATAGGATCCAGTAGATACACAAGGAAGTTAGGGAACAATTGGAGAAAATTCAAGAACAATATAAAGATTGACATGAAAAGCATAGGGTTGATCACCAGTTCTAGGTTGGAGACCGGGTATGGCTTCACATCAGCAAGGAGAGATTGAAGGGTGAAAGCAAGAAACTCAATCCCATTCATTATAGACCCTTCACTATCTTGGAGAAAAGTGGCACCAATGCTTTTCATCTGGATCTTCCACCTTACATGAACATTTACTCAGTTGTGAACATTGAAGACTTGAAACTTTTTGAGCCTCCGATGATCATGGATCAAGATGAGGAAGTTTCAATACCTTCAGTTGATGATTTTTCACATGAGTACTTGGATGAGTTACAGGAAGATATCATCTTGTACAAGAGGAAGAGGAATTCATGCAGGGGAGATGTTGATTATCTTCGAGCAAGCTTAAAACACACACATCCAAGCAAGGAAAAGTGGATAGAGAAGGAAAAAGTGAGGGGACTCTTCTGTCACTTAAATGTTGATTGATGAAAGTTTTTAGTGGTCAAAAAATATCTCAGTGGGAAGGAGAGATCCAAAAAGTATAGAGAGAAGGATAAGAACAACTCAAAACTCACAGAGGTAACTTAGGATGCTCAGAATGGCTTCAATAGACAGAGAAAGGAAAAAAAATCAAAGTTCCAAAAACTTAGTGAAAATGGCATGATTGCGAAGAACACATCACAATATTTCTAACGGCTTGTCAAATGGAGTTATGGATTCAAATATATTTGCAGTCAAATCTTGGTCAACCTAGCCCAGTCAACAGGGGATGAGTTAACATCTGTACTACTGACGTCAACATTCATACATATGACATCAACATCTATATAACACATGTGGTAGGATAAGAAATGTGACATGTGGCATGTTGACATCAACATGATGTAAACATGATGTTGTGGCAGCACTAGAGGATTCCACGTGTCACCCAATTTTGGCATTTTTGGAACAATCCATGGACCAATCGGATCATGTCATGTGGAAGTCTATATCCTGATGTGGTGTGTTGACATGGCAGGTGGAAATGTGGACCAGTGAGAAGCCGCAACATGGCCCAATCAAAGTCTTCCACATGGAAGGAGGGAAATTCCCATGGACAACCCGTGAACACAAATTTGGAAAAAAATAGTTTGGCAGGTCCACCAAATCTGGTGAACCA
>CBVK0100675117.1:0-17495 GCA_900067695.1 Picea abies
AAAGATTATTTCCATAGAGAGCATATATTTATACCAGACAACGAAAGTATTTTCAAAGTGTTTTTATACAAGAGTATAGTTTTCGTAAGGAGGGATTTCTCCTAAGCATAAACGTAGGAGAAAGACACTTCACCATAGAAGATTACGTCCAAAATTGTTATAACAGGATAGTAGGGTACTTATTGTGTAGAGCCGAACACTATTTCCAAGGTCGAGTATTCCACGGGGTCGAATACCATTTCCAGGGTGGAATACCCTCATAGGTCCTAGAGATAACACCAGTTGCAGAGCGTAAAATAGGAAGATGACCAAGTGGAATAGAATCATGAGAAGAGTTACAAAGGGAGTAATGGAATATCGAACCCCTAGAGGGTGGGGAAGAGTGTCGGGTACACCACCCCACTCTTGGCCATGTGAATCATATGAAGTGTCAAGCCCACAATGGACATATCGCTATAGTGACAGGCCTAGAGGGTACTAGGGTTGGTCAGTCTTCCATTAATGAGCTTTCCTGGATTAAATTCCAAGACAAAAACTCGTCCTATGTTCAGACCAACCTGGCTTCCATGTAAACCATTATCAAAATCATTTAAGTAATGAAGTAGACAGGTAACCAAAAGGGTTGTCTTGTTAACTGTGCATGGGTAACCTCCTACATAACTACCACTAGATAATATGATACTCGAGAACTTATACTTTGGGATGTTTAGTATGGTAAGTATAGAGGTTCTTCACCCTAGCACAAAGTCTTAGTCTATAGTGGTTATGTCTCCTAGTCCACTAGGGACATAACACTATAGTCACTTTTCTTACATGAGGACCTTACTCAAGTAAAAATATATAATTTCTTATCTTGGAATTATAACTCTTGATATGGTTAGCATGGGTATGATGCAAAATGGTATATGTGCAATAGATTCTTGTAAATAGGAACTTATTAGTCCTATTTAACCTTTAATAATGCGATCAGATGTGAGAACTTCAAGTGCATTACCATGTTATCTTATATTAGGAATTAATCTAATGAAAGTACCATGAATCATAGTAATAGTAAATTTAATTGGACATTAAACTTCACAGTGACTAGAAATTTTTTAAAGAGATATTCTTGTGTCATGAAGGTTAAGCGAATTATTAATTGTTATTTCATGATCAATAGAAAAAAACAATTTAGTGAATTTTTGGGTACATTACATGCAAAGTTAACAACAATTAGATCAAAATAGGATCAACACAAAGTGAAAAGGGATGGAAGATACACAGGGGGCTTATAGCCGAGAATATGAGATCGTAGGGATGGATGAAAATATGGGTAATGAAGGTACAAACTCAAATGGACATGGAGAAGGAAAGGAAGAAAGCATGAACTTGGGGTACAAACTCAAATGGACATGGAGAAGGAAAGGAAGAAAGCATGAACTTGGTGGAGATCATTAAAATTTTTCAAAAGGATGTCCAAAGTTATAAGGATGGTAATGAAAGGGTTATGAAATCCAAAGAGATGTAGGAGGACTTCAACATAAATTTAATGCAGAGCTTGGACATAATAGAAAATAAGATGGATAAGGATAATGACTCAAGCAAATAACGGAGTCACAAGTCTTGTGATGAGAGAGGAAGAACAAGAACTGTTGTAAGACATCACCATCAATCCCCAAGGCATTCTACTTGGAAAGCACATAATATCTCAAGTCCATCCCCTGTCATGAAGCATAAAAAGAGGTCTGGGGTGGATGAGCTACAAGGAGAAATGAACATAATCAAATCTCTTACATTTGATGGTGAGCAAAAGAAGGATGAATATGTAGAGACATGGCTACTAGGCATGAGAAATTATTTTCAATTACATAATTAATCTTCACAAACAGAAGGAAGAATTGCCATCTATCAGCTCAAGGGAAAGGCATCCATGTGGTGGGACTAATTTGTGCAGGTGCAACACATTAAAGAGAACACTGTTACTTGTAAGGAATTCCAGAAGTATTTTCAGAAGAAATACTTGACTAAGAGATACTATGACAAGAAAATAAGTATTTTCAGAAGAAATACTTGACTAAGAGATACTATGACAAGAAAATGAAGGATTTATTTGAACTCAAGCTTGGGATTATAACCATATATGAATATGAAAGAAGGTTTTGAGAACTGTTAAAGTATGTTTCTTTCATCAAGGATGAGACAATTAAGATTCAGAGGTATTTGAGTGGATTGTCTTCATTCGTTAGTGAAAAGATACAATATGATGATCCCAAAACATTGGAGGAGACCATAAGGCGAGCTAAATGCATTTATGATCAACATAAATGAAGGACAATTTTCCAAAAATTTTGGGAAGACAAGAAGATATACAAGATGGAACAGATGAAGAGGGGTACTAAGACACCATTCTAAAAAAATAGTCATCAGGGACATATAGATTCTATAAAACCCATAACGATTGAAATAGAGGGGAAAATGCCAAGGCAACCACCTATTCAATGTTGAGGTTGTAAGGGAGATCATATGTATAAATATTGTCCTCACATATGTGAAAAAGTGAGGACTATTCACAATGTATAACAATATTAAACAGTGGAGGACATGCGAATAAGTGTACCTAGGATCTATGCAGCCTTGGGAAACAAACAAGCAGAGTTTCAATCACATATGATTGAAGTGGAAGGTATGATCAACAACCAAACCATTTCTATTTTAATTGATTCCGGAGCTAGTCATAGTTACATAGATCCTAAGATGGTGAAAAGATTGCATCTTCCAAGTAGAAATCGTGGAAAATATTGGTTGGTGTAGCTGTCTACCAAAGCTAAAATAAAAATTAATGAGATGGTTAAGTCATGTCGAATGGACATGAATGGAATGAGCACCAAGGAAGATTTGAACATATTATCGTTAGGCTCCTATGATTGTCTAATTGGTATGGATTGGTTGGACCAACACCATGCTATCCTAGTTTTTTATAATAATGCATTTAATTTCTTGGATGGAGAAGGGAACCTAAGGATAGTACATGGAATTCTGAGGGCTAGTAAATATCAGAAAAATATCAGCATTGCAGCTGAAGAAAGGTTATAGAAAAGGGTGACAAATATTTGTAACTCATATGGAATAGAAACCCAAATAAAAGGTGTCAAATGTTGAATATTATCCAGTCCTAAAAGAATTTAAAGATGTATTCAAAGAAATACTAGGATTACCCCCTAAAAGGGACATTGATTTATCCATCAATATGATGCCTAGAGAAGCTCCAATATCCAAGACCCCTTATAGGATGAGTACACCAGAATTAAAGAAATTGCAAATGCAACTTGAAGAGCTTCTGAAGAAGGGGTATATATTCCCAAGTGTGTTACCTTGGGGTGCCTAGTATTATTTGTGAAGAACAAGGATGGAAAATTGAGAATTTGCATGGAATTCATGCAATCTAACAAGGTAACTGTGAATAATAAGTATCCTTTTCCAAGGATCGATGACCTCTTTGATTAGTTGAAGAATGAAAAAATATTCTCCAAGATTGATCTCAAGTCTGGCTATCATCGGGAAAGAATTAAGGAACAAGACATCAACAAGACTTCTTTCAGAACAAGTTATGGGAATTATGAGTTCATAGTGGTGCCATTTGGATTATCAAATGCATTAGTTGTCTTCATGTGTTTAATGAATTGTATTTTTAGAGAATATTTAGATAATTTTTTCATTGTAGTTTTAGATGACATTCTTATATATTCTAAGTCAGAAGAGGAGCATGAACAACACTTGAGGATGGTACTATAGGTATTAAGGGAGCATCATTTGTATTCCAAATTGAGAAAGTACTCATTTTATCAGAAGCAAATTCACTATTTGGGACATATCATATCCGAGGAAGGGATAGCAGTGGATCCTAAAAATATTGAGGCCATTAGAGGATGGTCGGCACCAAAGAATGTGACAAAGATAATTCATGGGACTTGGAGGCTACTACAGAATATTTATTGAACGATTCTCAAATATTTCACAGACGATCACTTCCTTGCAAAAGAAGGGAGTGAATGTTCAATGGAAATTGGAGTGTAAAAAGAGTTTCCAACACTTGAAGCATTTATTAACCAGTGCTCAAATACTAAGGATTTTTTATCCAAATTAAGACTTCATTGTATCCGCTGATGCATGTAAAGAAGGACTTGGTGAAGTCCTCAGTCAAAACATATATGTTGTGTGTTATGAATCAACGAAGTTGAAGGAGCATGAAAGGAACTATGTTACTCATGATTTGGAGTTGGAATCCATAGTGTATGCCTTGAATATGTGGAGGCACTACCTCACGGGGAAAAGGTTCGAGTTGAGGACAGACCATAATGGTCTGGAATATTTATTTGAACAACCAACTTTAAATGCCAGGCAAAAATGAGGTAGAGGACTCTCGTCGACCACTTTGACCTCAAATGTCTCACTCTCCTAAGAAGTTGTGTTTGTATATGTGTACTCTTTGTATCCTACTTCTTTTCTCTTAAGAGGTGGTTGCCCCTCGATGAAATTAGAAAGTCCTCATTGTCGACGAGATTGATGAAGTGGCTATTTAGCCATCATGAATGAAAATTGTTATGACCAAAATAACAATTATCTTATGGCTGACGTAGAATTTAAACCAAAGATAACACCCCTAACAAATATATTCCAATAGTTAAGCATACCAATGGATCATAGTTCCTTCCATAAACCAACCCTTTGGTGTATATGAAGTCCCCACAAGATTGTCTAGAAAAGGTGTGCGGAACAACTATGATAATCTATACAAAGCATCCATGACCGGTGAAAGTACCCATTATTAAGGGGGGCACCATTCGAGGGAACTGAAATCGTGATTGAACATATGTCCCATGCACCATAGGTATATCCCACCAGCATTCACCTATGTAGCTACCTAGGAATGACCACTAAGAATACCACCTCAAAATCAATGACCAAGTGAACAGTTGAAGGTCTGACCACATTATGGGAAGGGAAACAAATCTTGAATCCTAAAGAGTTCTACATCACAGAGATGTTTAGCACTTTGATATCCTCATTCACATAGTAGTTGAAGTAGTCTAGCAAACACCAAGATATGAAGAGGGTTAATCACCCTACCTGCCCCAATGTGACCTCATGCTTTACTCTAGTGTTCGAGGAGATTCCCAACATAATTGTTGTTAAGATGGATTTATACACTCTTTAATGACATCTAGGTTTAGTTTTGTGGACTTGGAGAGTTAACTCTCCAATCCTACACCAAGGCCCTAATCCTATCTATGTTAGTTTTACTATCAAGAAAAGGACTCTAATTATTTTTAGATTACATATTCTTTTTCTTAATGGTTGTTTTTTATTCAAGGGAATGGATGAAACCTCAATGGTATTTTATACCCTTGCTAATCCAAAGAAGATTAAAAATCATTCAAGATATGCCATGTGCTAGTAGACGATGTATATATAAATAGAAGATGCATTTCCACACGTAATTAGGATATTAGGGTTGGACTTGAAAATCAATTAATAAACTTTTATTTCCGATGAAATATAGATAAGGAAGGGAAGATTATTTTTTTCCTTTTTAGTTTTAAAACACAAGATATAACCTCACAAACATGCAACAAATATGCAATACACGATAAAGATACTAACAAGATATTCACATGCAAAATGATCCAATGCAACCTTTTTTGAAAACACCTAAATCTTAACCCTAGAAAGTTTTGTTGTTGTTTCTTTTGTTCTTTTATTAAATGCAAAGTTCTTTAAGCTAAGAAACTGTGAAATGAAGATCAAAATAGCATACAAAAAGATGTAGGATATTTGTAGTGATGCACCAAGAACACTCCAATATATCTACATAATCAAAGGGCCAAACTTGGAAATTAACCTAACAATGCACAACCTTATGAACACTGATAAATCATATGCAAAGGTGAAACAAACACACTATGTGATATGACGAGATATGATGGAAAGGCTTCTCAGATATGGACTCACCAGGTAGAAAACTCATGCAAACAAGTTATCTAAACAAAGCACTCCAGACACTTCAAACTCACTTCAACATAACAAACAATGAAAGAGGATCAAATAGAGATAATAACTAGTATTTCATACCATACAAAAGATCAAAAGGATCAAGAAAATTTAGATATGAAGAGACAAATCCAAAAAAGTTTGAAAAAGAGTGAGCTATATGGGAAATTACAGTTTAATAAGTATGCATCTCAAGACCATCTGTAAGAGGTCATGGCCTAGTAGGTATGCATCCCATGACTGGTTACACTGGTGTGAACTACCTAGTCGTGACCATCTCCATAATTTTGGAAAAAAAATCTCCATATTTGGCCTAGACTTGACATATCTACAAGATATTCTCTGTGGGGGAGTGACAAGGAAGACTATGGTCTATTCAAATGTTTCAGAGGAATGAAAAGAAAGATGAAAAAAAACAAGAAAGTAAATGACAAAGAAATAACACATTACATAAATATTTTACCTTGGAAACCTAAATGGAAAAATCAACATTCCTTAAAGCATCTTTCTCTCTTGTTTTCTTCTTCATTAAGAATAAAGGGTTACATGACTAACCTTACACCTAAGACATACTCATCATCATACCTTATTGCTTATAAAAGAACAACCTTGCCACCAAATTGACTTACATATACATGACCAACAACCATCTACTGAAGATAAGTTGGAAGATCAAATAACTACATCAACATAATACAATTACAACTCGCCTTATTTATAGGATTTACAATATTCAAAACCCTAAAGAATGGTGCCCAAAAACGGTTACAAATCCATGTAGATCATTGGCTACAAATCCTGTGACTCTCAAGATTCGGTTACAGTTGACTACTAGTCAAATTAATAGTCGACTACTAGTCGACCTCCATTAAGTCTTTAGTCAATTTCCACATGATCTCCTAATGACCTCTTGTCTTTTGACCTCTCAACTTGTTTTCGATCACTTTGAATTCAACATTTTCCATTCGACCACTTCGAATTCAAGTTTCACTGCAAAGAATATAACAACCCAACAAGATAAGATGCACCTCCCTTGTATCTACCCTTGATTTAAGACAGACAATAAGGATAGATTCTTAAATAATTTTCTCTAGATACGAACGAATTTGTTTCCTTTTAACCAAGAAGGGTGATGAACATACCTTTTGATTGATGATTGTCCTTGTGTGTCCTACTGATGCAACTCTCTGTATCCAACTCTAGCTCTTGTGATCTACTTCCTACACACAAGGTGACAAACAACTATTGATCTATTATTCTTCTAACAATAGGAAAATCAGTAATGTGATCTATTCAAGGGGAGATCGGATCTATCTTCTACAATTGAACACGATCAATAGATAGGATATTATAAAAATGGATAAGTACATCAAGTATTTGTTACCTTGAATGAATGATGCATTCCTGCTTATACCCCTTTCCATTGCTCTTCCACAGCTCTCACTCAAGAAACGAAAACCTGATCTTAAGGATGGTCTAAATGGAGAAGCTCCTCTGAATATTCAACAACATAACTCTCTAAATGATTTTACTCATATTTCCCACAAAGATGGTAAATGAGGCTAAGAGATGGTTCTATATCTCTAGAACGTAGTTAACCTCGAGTGTGTTGAAAGTTCCCAAGCTCCTGCCACAAGAAAACCAACTCATCTAGTGTTAATCTCCTTGGAAATCACCAAATCATGAATGCTCCAAACGCAGTCGCAACCCAACAGTACTCCAACTAGCGATCGGTTGTGACCGAATAACTATGTTGCTTACGACTATTCACACTCTGCCAAGCATTTCAGGCACGACTATCCTCATTAATGACTTAAATCCAGAGAAGAAGAGTGTGTCTCAACATGTCATCATCAATAAGTCCCCATGAAACTCTAGGGTGGCAAATAATGGTGTAACATGGATAACAAAGAGATCTAAAACAATAAGAATAGATAACTTCTATAATCTACATACATATGGTTTCTAACCTTGCAAATAAGAATTGGTTTATAGTCTTCAAGGCCACAGTATTATGTTTTATCTTTTTATAATACATGTTATCAGGTAAAAAAGCATATCATGACCTTATATCCTTCTAAAAAATAACAAAATATACTTTTCAAATTTTCAAATTCTAATACTTCCGTATATCTCTAAAAGAGTGAAGACGAAATTCGAGTACTTTGGTAAATCCCTAAATCAAAACAACAACTATCATTAATTTTTTTTATTTTTATAACATGGGTTGCTTGTAAATTTTAATGTATGTATAAATTAATTTAATAAAAACATGAATCTTTATAAATTGAAATGTGAAATAAAATTGCTTCCAACATGTCATCGTGATTGCATTTCCATTTCAAGTACTCACAATTGAATTGAATAATAGATCTAATTACATTAATTAGATTTACACTTTCGCGCAAGAAGACCTATTTATAACCAAGGTAGTAGTATTCTTAAATTAAATGGTAAAAGAATTAAAATCCTAATGAAAAATAAAAAAATAGGTAGTAGTATTATTAAATTAAATGGAAAAAAAAAAATTAAAATCTTAATGAAAAATGAAAAAAATAATTTAATTTTTTTCTTCTCATAAATATAAGAATTATAATATTAAAATCTAAACAATTAATTTTAAAAAGTTATAATAAAATAAATTTTCAATATTGTTTTTTGTTTGTTAAAAATGTTTGTTGGTTGGTTGGTCCCACAAACTTTTAACATGATTAGATTTTTGAGTGTTTTTTAACAAAACAAACTCATACTTTAACTAATTAAACTAATAAGAATTTATTATTTTATATCAATTAACTTTAAACAAAAATCTATTTTTATTTATTCATATTTTTATTAAATTGAAAATTAAAATAAATAATTTTTTTCTTCTTATAAATATAAGAATTATAATATTAAAATCTAAAAGATTAATTTTAAAAAGTTATGATAAAATAAAATTTCAGCATTGTTTTTATTGTTTATTAGAAATGTTAGTTGCTTGGTTGGTCCTACAAACTTTTAACATGGTTGGATTTTTTAGTGTTTCCTAACAAAACAAACCCATACTTTAACCAATTAAATTAATAAAAATTGATTATTTTACATCATTTAACTATAAAAAAAAAATCTATTTTTATTTATTCATATTTTTATTAAATTGAAAATTAAAATAAATTTATAATAACATCTTAAATAATTCCTGAAAAACATCAAAATATTTTCTTTTAAATTCCCAACAAAACTACTAATCCAAATTCTTAATTTGGATTTGTTAATCAGTGAACAAAACTTCTAACCCAAATCCCTTTTGGATTTTGTAGTCATTGAATTAAACATGTTGGAGAAATAAATATAGCTGTAAGATAAGAGACCAACAAATTGATTTTTACAAAATAATTTAATCAGTTAAGATGTTGGTTTCAATATTTTTAGGGTGTGTTTAGTAGGGAGGAGACATCCACAAATCTGGTCATAAATAATAGTTGGTGCTGTTCAAACCCAATGAGATCCTTAAATGATTTTGAGTGCTTAAATACCCCTCCATTGTAGTTTCTTACCAAAAACTACATCCAATAACCAAACCCTAAGTATATATCATTCTTTTAAAAAGCTAAAAACCATTTAACAGAAATCAAATGAAAATTTCAAACAAAGAGGATCAAGGCCTTGCTGGAATTATGGGTTAAGTGAATATGTGGAACTATATATGTATATAAAAGCATGATAGCTCATAAGCTAAGCTATCTTCCCTCATTTTTAAATTTTGTAAAGAATATATGAATATATATGTAGACTTTACCACTAAAATAGTTGAGGAGGGGTTTCATACACTAATTTTCTATCACTTAAAAATATATTATTATTATTATTACTAAGAAATCAGAAATCCACTATTAATACACTAATAGAACCCCAAACTCGTAATTAATGTTTATCAATATTTAATCTTGTTCATATAAAAAGTGATTAAACACTAAAAACTTATTAAATATGCGCATCAACCTAAATATAGGAATCATTAACCTAAATATAGGAATCATTAAGAAAATAGTAAGTAGAAAAAACAAAGAGATCGTCCGACAGTATCTACTTCATCATTATTCGCTATGCAGGCATCATTATTCGCTTGTTTTCAGCAGCAGCCGTCGTTCTGAGATATGACCTTTGCCTATAAATCTGTCTGTCAGTTCAATATTTAATATTTAGATCCTCATTTATCAATGAAATATGAGTCAATGAGAGATATGGTCTGCTCTTACGGATCAGCAGAACTAGAAATACTACAAGAGCCTGTTATACTGGCCGCGGCCTTTACAAATGGCAGCTCACGCAGAGATTGGTAGGTGGGAAAGGAAGAAGGCAGCAAACGCGAAGGACAAGTAGTTGTGGCCGCTAAGGGTGTAGAGGTCGGATAGGCAGGGGGCGAGTTTGAGATTTTGCAGAGCATGGGATGAACGACGGTCTTGCTAAACGATGGAGAACTGGCAGAGATAGTAGACTGTGGGGAATAGGACGAGGCAGATGGAGCTAGAGTGGATTTATCAGTAGTAGGTGTGGTGGGGATTCCGGTGAAGTTGTGGCCGCTAAGGGTGTAGAGGTCGGATAGGCAGGGGGCGAGTTTGAGATTTTGCAGAGCATGGGATGAACGACGGTCTTGCTAAACGATGGAGAACTGGCAGAGATAGTAGACTGTGGGGAATAGGACGAGGCAGATGGAGCTAGAGTGGATTTATCAGTAGTAGGTGTGGTGGGGATTCCGGTGAAGTGCTGCACCATGGCCTTGAAATTGGAGGTGTCCGTCTTCACTACCGTAGTGGGCACGCGACGAGATGGTCTCGCGCGCTTCTTCTTTTTTTTAACCGCAGCTGCCCCACGAGACAAATCCGCTGCTGCTTCAATAGCCGCCGCCGCCGCGCCGCTGAGGAGCGCTGATGAATGTTTGTGTAACGCGGAGGTATTTAGAGCTGCGGGCACATATTTATTGATAAAGCTGAAGGAATTCCCCGTAACCGCGGTGGTGGTGATCGGCGTGGCCCCGAAGCTGTTTGTAGGCGGCGCCGCGCTCCGGCACATGCCTAGCTCCGGATTCCAAGAACCCATCATGCCTGTCGCCAAGTCCCATGAACCGATCGCACCGGTATTGAAGGCGGGCGCAGCAATCGTGCGACTGCGCTTGTTGGCACTGTTGATGAAATATGTCAAGTCCATCTCAATGGTGCTGCTTGAACGGCCGCTCTCCGGCTGTTTTGTCTGGGTAGCGTAAAATTGCTCCATCCAGACTATATCAACACTCAGAAGAGAATCAAGAGCTTGATCGGCAGATACAGGATTCGTGCAGCTTCAGATTTTGCAACTGCAGTCACAAGATTATTCTTTTCAGCAAAGCTCATGTATCGATGATTATGGCTGCTGGAAGACTGTAAAATTCATGGCGCTAAGAGATCATTCAGGAGGAAGGTGGTTTCACTTGCATTGTATTATATACTATATAGTACTAGTGTGATTAAGTCATCAACCCCGGCTTAACATCGCGGCGGACGTGGTCGTATACTATCCAGCTATATGAGCTACTGAAATGTGCTGTTGTCGCGCTGTAAACTCACATAACAATTTTGGTGAAATGCTCCATGGAAACTTCCATTGAAATTACTCGATTATGTGGACATGACGTATTTAAATTTAAAACTTAGGAATTTACAGTATACAAATTAGAAATTGTTGATGTATATATGTGGTGTATATATGAAAAAAAATAAAATTAATAGTTAAAATTAGTTTGAAATGGTTAAAATTAAAATTAGTTAGAAATAGTTAAAATTGAAGATTTGATTGGTTGAATTTGTGTAATGTGAATGTTTCAAATATTTTTTAGGATGTTAAATTTATTTATGCATTTAAAAATATAATTTAAAAACAGTGTAACTAGTTTTAAAAAAACAAAAATCTTAAATAACTCTTATGTTTTATTTAATATTACCTTTCATGGTGGAGATGGGGTAATACTAGAGAAAACATATATTGGAGATGGGGGTAATACTAGAGAAAACATATATTGTGGTGGGGGATAATATTAGAGAATAGATAATATGTTTTCTCTAATATCACCCAGCACCCCCACCTTACCCTCCACACCTCATCCCACCCTCTTAGGGTGGGGGTGGAGGGTAATATTAGAGAAAACATTATCTACTATTACCCCCCACCCCCACCCCAGCGTCCCACCCTCTTAGGGTGGGGGTGGAGGGTAATATTAGAGAAAATATAAATGGTTTCTCTAATATTACCCCTCACCCCATTTGAATACATTTTATCTAATATTTCCCACCCTCACCCTACTATCATCATATTTACATTTAAAATCAAATAATGTATCACCTACCTTATTGTACTACCTTATTGTAAATTGAACAATAGTTTGTTTTTAGGGTGGAGGTGGAGGGTAATATTAAAGAAAACATAATTGTTTTCTCTAATATTACCCCACCCCCATTTAAATACATTTTATCTAATATTTCCCACCATCACCTTACTCCCATCATATTTACATTTAAAATTAAATAATATATCACTTACTTTATTGTAAATTGAATTGAACAATAGTTTGTGTGAAGAGTGCTCCTAACCTATTCCACAGATCATAGCTTTCAATTCATAGGAGTGAGCTTTCAATTCACAAGACACTCCTCATAGAAGATGTTATATAGGCATGACGATTGGAAAGCACTTATAACATTTAACCTACTACATAGAATATTACTGAGAATTTGAGAGCTAGGATATTGACTTTCATTTCTTTTTTTATAAAAAAATAAATAATAAATGTTTTTCCTTATTATTGAATAAAAATGTATTTTATAATTATTTATATAGCAAACATTTTTTTTTTCTTTAAAATAGAAATGGAAATATTTTTTTATCTTATTTAGATAAAAAAAAAAGAAGTTTAAAATAGAGATATTAATAAGTTTTATTTTTATTTATTTTAATAAAATCAACAAAACCTTTATTATATGCTTTTGAATTTTAATATTTTGATATTTTTCAACCAATTTTTATTTTACATACTTTTGAATGTTATTAAAACTTATTTTTAAAGTTATTTTTATTTTACATGCTTTTGAATGTTATTAAAACTTATTTTTAAAGTTTATAAATATAATAGAAATAATATTTTTCATTAAATTTACTTATTATAACCATTAAAAAGAAGTTACATATTAAACTCATAACTAATATATTACTTGAATCTGCCATGCCATAATATAGTATTTAGTATTGTAATGAATCTGCCATGAAACTATTATTGTGATAACGTTACAATTAAAAAATTTTGATAATATTTAATTATTTACTTAAGTACTTTACATTTTGTTTTTATTAAATCTTTATTATGAAATTAATAAAATTAAAAAAACACAAATTATTTTATTTCAATTTCATTATTTGTTTTATTTTCATTTCATTATCTGTTTTAGTTTTATTGATTCATATTTATTATTATTAAATTAATGAAATTGACATTTGGATGGGGTGACATTGGACACAATGGATGGTTGGTTAGATGGGTGGAGACATGGTCATGTCTCTCACCACCTCGAGTTAGTGCAACCCACACTCACCTCCACCATTAATCCATGCTTTTAATACCTAGACCGAAGCACCTCTGCATTCATCTGAACTTGGACCCATTTGATGGTATGGCGCTCCAGTTCGTGGGAGAAATAATGGTTATGGGTTACCCAAAGAACCAGTCCCATCATCTTACCGAGTTCAGTGGATTTAGGCCAGCACTGAGGAATGCCATGGCTCATTCGAGCCCTTGACCTCCCGAGTCTTGGCCTCCTCCTGCAAACTGTTTATTTTTTTACCTCTGGCTCGGTTTTCCTTGTCGCTCTTGGCCCTCTCTTCCTCTGGTTAGCTATTTCTTTTGGCTCTAGTTTGATTCCTGTCCCTTGAACAACAATTCACATGCACTCATTCTTGGGTTTCCAGTGTTTTTCCTAATGTCGCGACTTAGAGGTAAATGAAAATGGGGGGTGGCCTGGTACGCTACAAGAGGAAGAGGTTCGTGAGGACGAGGCAGGAAGACTCTTCCAAGATTGCCCCCAGACTCTGTGTGCTCCTCCACCCCAGAGTGTCCCCTTGCTTCTTCTTGTTTCATCTCCTCGGACCACTCTCTCGAACGGGCCACTACTCCAGGTTTGCCTCCTATGTCTTCTCCTTACACCTTTCACGTCGAATGGTTCGACAACCAGGGAAACTCCCTAGGCTTCGCATCAAAGCTCAGCTCGTCGTCGCCCCGCCAGCCTCCACCTCCCCCTCCTCCACCCTCCTCTCCCTCTGTTATGTCTATCCCTTTCTCTTCTTCGTCCTCTCCCTTCCCCTCTCCCAACTCCCCCACCTCATCCTCTGATTTACCTCCACTCCCTCCACCCTCTCCTATTTTCACCCGTTGTGCTGGAAAGGAAGCTCTTAAGGACTCTACGGACGTCATTAAGCGAGCAATTGAGGACGTGAAAAGCGCCATCAATGAGATGCAACACAGAGAAGAAGAACATACTCGTCGTGAGGAACACTTGATGACTCTTCTACGGGATTTCAAAGAAGTTATTTCGGACATAGGTGCACTAAGCAGGGACACCGCACAAGACCGAAGGCACAAGTAGAGGCTCGACCCCAACTTAGGATAGATTCTTCTTGCTCAAGTTTCCCATGTTTTTATGCATCTAGATAGTATATCTCACAAGTTCTCTGCCCTGTGCGGCTTCTTAGTTCTAGGAATTTACAGTTTTAGCTCATTTCAATTTTGTGTTTTCGACATGGACAATCTAGCAGAAAGTATATTCACCTTGCATGACATACTAGATCTAGTTTTGCACATTTGAAGTTTACTACTATTTTTCAAGTTTTACATGGTGATTGTAAACTTTAATGACCATGTGGCAGCATTGATTTCCCACCATAACAATGCTGCCACAACCTCTTGGGATAACATGACATGTTATAATAATTTTCTTGTTTAAGTTTCGTGATATTTTAACTAGAATACAAAACATTGAAATTACAACTATTTTTCTACCATACACAATATAAAATAAACTTTTCATATATATAGAAAGATTATTTGTATCTAATTATCATTAGTTCTTTTATTAGATATTCAAAATAAACTTTTAATTAATTTTTTAATAGTGTATTAATAAATATAAAATTAATTTTTAAGTTTTTTTATTATGTGTTTATATGGTAGAAATTTCTTTAAATTTTACTAAAAATTTTAAAACGAAACAATTTCATTATTTAAAAAAAAAAAAAATATTTAAAAATTATAAAAAAAATTAACAATCTTTAACAAACAAGTTACCCAATAATCAACAATTTGCCAATCAAATCCCATCCCTACTTGCTTACAAATTCACATACACCGCGCTGCTCTCCTGTCGTTCAGATTCACATTTTAACACTACACCAGCAGCGAGTTAGCGGGTGTGCTAGTTATAAAGAGTGAATGCCCTGAAAGGTTAATTAGTTTCTTTGAAGGTATCTTTCTGTGTGGCAGTATATACAAGCTGGCATTGTACGTGTGAATTGGATGATAATGAAGTGAGATCTCAGACCTTCTAGAACTCGTCCATTTTGGAAGCAACACATTTGACATTCAAACACAAATCATTCGTAAGATTTTGACTTCATCCATCAATTTCGAGAGAAACAACGTGTCTACACTCTGAACGCTGGCGGTGCTGCAAGATTACGTCATATGAATAAACAACACATTCCAGTCTTGACATTTAACCAGAAAATATTTCTAAGATATTGACTTCATGATTTCTTTATAAAAATAATGAAATTGGCAATCCTGAAACTAGTTCAGGAAGAAACTTCGAGAAAAAACAAAATTTCAGAATCTTATACGCTGGCATGGGTACAAGATTACGTCCTCAGATATCCTCACCCTTTAATGCGTTTCAGTTTTTCAATGTTTTGATTATACTAATGAGTGAAGTATGGCTTTCCTACGTGGATGGACATCTACCACTTATAGCGCAATATCATAATGCTATTGCGTTCTAGGCTACAACAAATGCATTTTCACGAAAAATATATCATGGTGTAACAACGTAAAATCCTAAATGTTAATGTTGTTAAGTGGAGTAATTCTTCCATTCTCTGTTTGACTTTGACTAATTAATGTGATAGATGTAAGTTTGCATTTATTAGGTAGGTGAAAGATGGAGTCTTCTAGAGAACTAAGTTTGCATTTATTAGGTAGGTGAAGGATGGAGTGTTCTAGAGAACTATTTCATAGTATGTATTTGGTAATTTTAGTTTTATATGAATGTGGAGAAGAGTTGAACAACTCCATAATTATTTTGTGTGTGTATGTTATGTTTCATGAATGGTTTCCTTTTCTTGAGCTTGAACATGGTATCAGAGCTAGACTAAGACTTTTCGAAGATTGGAGAGCATTTGCAGGTTGTTGGAGAGCACTTTCGAGCTTCTTTCAACCACAACAGGAAGAGGAGCAACTTTCAAGCTGTTCTGGGGCGAAAGTTTGAGGGAAAGCGCTTTAAAAAATTTGAGTTTTGGAGACGAACGCCCCACTGCCCATGTATACAGAGCATCCAAGGAAGATGGATTCCCCCCAGCTAGTGTAAAGGGAGCGTCCATAACCCATTGGACTCCTTCCTTTGTTGTAGACAGGGAGCGTCCACCTCTAGACAGAGAGCGTCCACCTCTGGACAAGAAGCGTCCAATAAAAAAAAAATGGTTTTTTCCCATTTCGAAAGAGAATCGTCAAGAGAAAAAAAAAATTGGGTTTTGCCCATTTTGACAAAGGAGCAAGAGCAAAAATTTTTGGGGTTTTTTTTCCCATTTCGACAAAGGAGCAAGATTTCTTCAAGATCTAAACCATGGTGTCTAGCAATAGTCCAACACTCGCACAAGGTACATTTTTAATGGGTAAGAACTATAATGTATGGTCTATTAAGATGAAAAATGTCCTTCGGCCTTAAAATTGTTGGGAAGCAGTAGTTAATGGATTTCAAGAACCAAAGACGAAGGATCTACAAGTAATGACAAATGCGCAGAGAAATGCCCTCAGAGAACTCGGGAAAAATGATAGAAAATCCCTATGGCTCATCCAATAAGGGTTGGAGGAATATATTTTCCCCAAAGTCACAGCATAAGATCATGCCAAACAAGCATGGGATACTCTTGAAATAGCCTATCAGAGGACTGACAAAGTAAAAAATGAAAAGTTGTAGATACTCAGGAAGAGTTTTCAGACTCTTCAAATGAAGGATTCAGATTATGTGGATCATTTTATGACCTATGTCATGAGCATATTGAATCAACTGCACACGCATGGAGAAGACATCCAAGATAATAAGGTCATTGAGAAGGTACTTCTAAGCCTTCCAAATAAGTTTAATATGGTCATGGTCATCATAGAAGAGTCGAACGACCTGTCAAAATTGACTGTT
>CBVK0100675118.1:0-13842 GCA_900067695.1 Picea abies
CATGGGATCTTTGTTAACCCATGAAAGTAGGTTCAGTCGAAATATTGAATCTTTGGAGAATGTATTCAGTCTCAGGCCTCCATATGCAGAGGAAGAGGTCGAGGGAATAGAAGTAGAGGCAGATGAGGCATGGGTCTCTCTCAAACAAGAGAGAGATCAACTTCAGAATGTGCAGAACATAGTGAACAACCAGAACAACCACATAGACCCTCTCAGAACCAAAGGGGGAGAGGCAGAAATTTTAATCAGCGAAGATGGACTGATAGATCAAGGATCCAGTACTATTATTGCAAGAAATTTGGTCACTACGAAAGTGCATGTAGAAAGAAGAAAGCAGATCTGAAAAGGGGCACATAAAATGTTACCAACACCGAATAAGGAACATCTGAATCAATGTTCTTTTCATGTCAAGTCACATAAGAATAAAGAAACAATCATGATATTTAGTTATTGGACAATGGCTGCAACAATCATATGAGAGGCAACAAAAATTTGTTTTCTAGTTTAGATAGCTCTATCACATCTCAAATTAAATTGGGAGATGATTGTCAAAATAAAATTGCAGGCAAGGGTATAATTTATGTATTAACCAAGGAAGATGAAAAGAAGGATATTCATGATGTTTATTATATCTCTGGTCTTAGAAATAATTCAATGAGTGTAGGCCAGATGAATGAACATGGTTATAAGGTCATTTTTAAAGGTTCCAAGTGTACAATATTGGACAAACCACCCAGTGAGAAAATTATAGCCACAATACAAATGACCAAAAATAGAATGTTCCCTCTGATATTGATAAATGTAAGTTTATCATAGTCATATACCCAAAATGTATCAAGCTCGGATGAGACTTGGTTATGGCATCTTAGATATGGTGAGTTACCATTTAGCAGTGTTAGTGTTTTACAGAAAAATTCCAAGGTCAAAGGTTTTCCTGTTATAACTAAATAGAAAAACTCTTGTGAGAGTTGTATTTTGGCCAAACACCAAAGGGATGGTTTTCCCAATGCTTCCTATAGAGAAAAAAAACACCTTGAACTGGTGCATACTGGCGTTTGCAGTCCAATGCAAACTTCGAAAATAGGAGGAAACTTTTATTTAATAACATTCATTGATGATTTTAACAGGAAAACATGGGTGCACTTTCTCCAGCACAAATTAGAGACATTTGAAAAATTGAATTTAAATACTTGACAGAGAAACAGAGTGGGAAGTACATCAAAGTACTTAGATCAAATCAAGAAAGTGAGTATGACTCTAAGGAATTTGCAACATATTCCAGGCAACATGGAATCAAGAGATAGTTTACCACAAGAGACACTCCACAACATAATGGAGTAGTTAAAAGGAAGAATCAAACAATAATGGATATGGCTAGAAGTATGCTAAAGGCCAAGAATTTGTCAAATGAATATTGGGGTCAAGCAGTGGCATGCTCATTCTATATTTTAAGTATGTCATCAGCTAGCACTCTGAAAGATCAATTGCCTCAAGAAGCCTAGAGTTGTATGAAATCTAGCGTTTCTCATTTTAAATTTTTTGGATGTGTAGCTTATACTCATGTCCCTAAAGATCTGAGGAGAAAGCTTGATGATAGAAGTGAAAAATGCATATTTGTGGGATACAATAAACAATCTAAAGCATATAGTTTGTATAATCCTATTACCAAGAAGTTGGTAGTAAGAATAGATGTGAAATTCCAAGAAGATAAATCTTGGAATAACCAAACAAGTGAAATACTTGTAGAACAAATTCCTTCTATACATGAAGATAAGCAGGTGGAAGCTACAAGAAAAAAAGATTATCCACCAAGACTTCCAATATTGCAAGTACAAGTCCAAGGAGAATAAACAAAGAACAATTATTCTTTGTAATATAGTAATGATTTAGATCCCACTATAGAAAAATTAAGGAACCAAAGAACAAGAAGCTTGAGAGAAATTTATGATCAGAAGGATGACATGGATCAATAAGAACACTTTTCCTTGATATCTTATCAATCAGTATTCTTTGAAGAAGAAGTAAAAGAAAAAAAATGTGTTGATGCAATAAACAAAGAAATTGAAGAAATTGAAAGAAAAAACACATGGGTTCTTATGAATCTCCCCACAAGTAAAACTAGCATTGGAGTTAAATGGGTGTATAAGACAAAATTCAATGAGAAAAGGAAAGTAGATAAATACAAGGAAACACTTGTAGCAAAAGGGTTTTCTCAACAACCCGGTATTGACTATGGAGAAATATTTTCTCCAGTAACATGTTTGGATACTGTCAGAGTAGTACTCTCAAAACAAATGGCTAGTCTATCAAATGGACATTAAATCAACATTTCTAAATGGATTTTTAAAGGACGAAGTTTATGTGGATCAACCAACAGGATTTTAGATCAGAGGTAAGGAGTACAAAGTGTACAGATTGAAGAAAACATTGTGTGAATTGAAGCAAGATCCAAGAGCTTGGTACAATCGCATTGATACTTGTTTGATCAACAATGGGCTCAACAAGAACAACAATGAGCCCACCCTTTACACCAAAAGAGACCAGAGAGGTAATATTTTGATAGTTTGTCTCTATGTTGATGACATGATTTATAGAGGGAATTTGTAGTTTAATGAATTCAAAACATCCATGCAAAGTGAATTTGAAATGACTAATCTTGGTCTCATGAAATATTTTCTAGGATTTGAAGTTGGGCAATCTGAAAACAGAATTTTTATCTATCAACAAAAATATGCCACAAATATTTTGAAAAGGTTCAAAATGAACAAATGCAAGCCAACAAATACACCAATTGCCACAGGTACAAAATTAAATAAACAAGATGAAGGAAAAAAATTTGATTATACTCTATATAAGAGGCTTGTAGGAGGCCTCATATACCTTACAAATACCCGACTAGATATTATCTATGTTGTAAGCTTAATTTCCAGATTTATGGAGAATCCCTAAATCACTCATTGGAAAGTTGGAAAAACAATTTTGAAATATATTGTAGGTACAACAGATTATGGAATTTGGTATTCCACTTCAGAAGATGATTCACTTATTGGATATACAAATAGTGATTTTGCAAGTAGTGTTGATGATAGGAAAAGTACTTATGGGTATGCATTTATGTTTGGTACAAGCTTGATTTTATGGGCTTCTAAGAAACAACCCATCGTCACCATTTCTTCAGCAGAAGTAGAGTATTTGGTAGGAACGTCAACATCATGTCATGAAGTTTGGTTGAGAAGGATCCTTAGTGATCTTGCATATGAAGAAAATGAGCCAACTCCTATATTTTGTGACAACATTTCAGCAATTGCATTATTTGAGAATCATGTGTTTCACTGCAAGAGTAAACACATAGACACTTGCTACAATTTTATCCACTAGCTTGTCAACGATGGTAGCATTATGCTACAGCTTTGTGGTTCGAAGGAACAATTGGAAGATATCTTCACCAAGCCATTGAGAAGAAATACTTTTGAATTTCAGAGACAACATTTAGGCATTGTTTGTGTTGATTTTTGTAATGGTCGAAATTAAGGGGGAGTGTTAAGTGGAGTAATTCCTTCATTATTTGTTTGACTAAAACTCATAGTGGATAGACATCTTAAATGCAAATACAAGATAGGTAAGTTTTCATTTATTAGGTAAGTTAAGGATGGAGTGTTCTAGAGAATTATATCTTATCGTGTATTTTGCAATTTCAGTTTTATGTGAATGTAGAGAAGAGTTGAATAACTCCATAAATGTTGTGTGTATGCTTTGTTTTATGAGTGAGTGTCTCTCCTTGAACTTGAACAAGAATTGTGTTAGTCTTTATGCATGCTTATAATTCACTTCTACTCCCCTGAAAGATGATTAATTTACTCTTTCAATGTCCTTGTTTGCCATTTGGGGAGGTCATTGTAGAGTATTTGCTTTGCTCTGCAACGAGTTAGAATCTTTTTCATTACAGAGTTTCATTTGGCTTACTACTTTGTTCATTATTTGGGAACTCCGAAGAATGGGGATTGTAGTTAAGCATATCAATACCTATGCATGATAAGTAGGAAAAAAAAGTAATTAAGCTAATAATATCCAGAAGAGAATGTCAACGAATACCCATTAATCTATGTGAACTGGACAAAAGCAGTGAAATCAGAAATCTATTTTGCAAATATTTGGATGGTACTTCAACAACGTCTTGTAGGAATTTGATGTAGGAATTTAATGCATCTTCAAGTCCAACCACAGTTGAAAAATAACAACCATGAGCATGCTTCTTGTAACTTTTGTCATCAACAAACAGGTGAAAGTTTTTAAAGACATTCTCTGACGTGTAGTTTAACAATTTGGAAGTCTAAAAGATATATGTTTGAATGTAAAAATATATAAAGATATTGTACATGGATGAAAATTGATCTACTTAAAACCTATAAAGCGAGGAAGGAAGTGCACTGGAGTAAAATGATTTTTTTTCGTGAACCCCAGCGTAGGAGGGTGAATTATCATCCTTCTGAGTCCTCCAAATTTGGTTTAATTTGCAAAATATATTTTTCACTACGTCCTATGAAATTTGTATTCCAAAAGCATTGGATTTCATTAAAAAAACTTACTCAAGTTTCTTATTTATTGGGAATAAATATGCAGATATGTTGGGAATAAGAAGTTGACATCATGCGTTGGCAAAGGTTCGCAGAGAAACATTATAGCAACGTGATTTCTTCTTCAAATATTGCGTAAAAAGAATGGACAACCCTATAATCCAGTCATGCTTTAAATTCTTTTATAAAATGTCGTGGTCTGTGTTATTTTTTTCCATTTCTTCACCTTGATCACTGCTCTCCATTACAAATATTAGGATATTCACATCAATGGACATAAAAATCAAAATCTCTTTACCAAATCCCCAACCCCAAACCAATTAAAATTTGTGATAGCTGACATTGCACAAATTATACACAAAATAATATTAGTAATACATTCAAATCAATACATAATATACAAATATATAGTTGGAGTTAGATCCAACTAATTCTAAATCTAAACAGAGAAGTTGAGAGAATATCTTAACAATCTCCAACTAGTTTTAACAAACTCAAACCAAATACTAATCATGGCATTTTATCATTATTATCCAACACTCCCCCTTACCCTTAATGGATAAATGTGATTTTTACAATACACAATAATAATAAACACTCACAATGTTTGTGTGACGTGATCATCATCAATACTTACATTGACCTTTGAACTTCATAGACATCGCTCTTTTTATATCATGATATTTGATCGACCAATTCATCGAGCACATATACAACTATCATTAATAACATATTTTTAGGATCAACAATTCATTACTAACCCGAAGAATAGTCTAGATATCGAGTTATCTATTGATTCACATACACATTCTCACAAACACACATAGAAAACTTGTGATTGTTGTTCTTGAAGCTCAAAACACAACAAGATCCACCAACATATAACAAACCTTAATCATAATCAAACTAGCGAAATGTTCTTGTGCCCAAAAAAACGTTAAGAACCACTAATTTAAATTATAGTACTTTGTTATTATAAATGATTCTTCATAAATACATTTCACAAATATATTACAAATAATTAACACAAAACCTTCTCATAAAATTTAATATCCCCAAAACAAAAATCAAAAAATTATTCCAAAAATATAGGGGTGCCCATTTGTTGCATCTTTCGTTTTGTATGTAAGGAAGCGTTGAAAACTTTCCAACCACTAATTTAAATTATGGTACTTTGTTATTATAAATGATTCTTCATAAATACATTTCACAAATATATTACAAATAATTAACACAAAACCTTCTCATAAAATTTAATATCCCCAAAACAAAAATCAAAAAATTATTCCAAAAATATAGGGGTGCCCATTTGTTGCATCTTTCGTTTTGTATGTAAGGAAGCGTTGAAAACTTTCCAACCACTAATTTAAATTATGGTACTTTGTTATTATAAATGATTCTTCATAAATACATTTCACAAATATATTACAAATAATTAACACAAAACCTTCTCATAAAATTTAATATCCCCAAAACAAAAATCAAAAAATTATTCCAAAAACGTAGGGGTGCCCATTTGTTGCATCTTTAGTTTTGTATGTAAGGAAGCGTTGAAAACTTTCGTTGGGATTATATATTCATATGAGTAACTCACATGAACTCTTCCACGTGCAGGCTGCGTTCAAGCAAACAACGACTCCACAAATGGAGTACATACTAACAACATATTCAAAGTCGAATTCTCTGGATGCTCTCCTTCCTGCAGCTCACGGATTTCGAAAATTGTGATTCTACCAAATGGTAGTTGTAGATGATTGAAATGGTAGGTGCACAGGTTTCCTTCTCGTTCAAATGACAACATCATTCTCTTCACTTTGGCACAGGCAAAGTCTGGGGCTATGTACTATAACTGCAGATCTTGAATAGGGAGTGGGTCCTTCAACGTATGAATACATGTGGGCAAATTTCCTCACACGACCCTCACTCCAATCATCAACGATCAAGTGATTCTCACACAGGCGAATAGGCGGTTTTCTATTCTTCCACAAAACACACAGAAACACGAAATTCAAAAAAATGTATTCTCACCCTCTAATCTAATTCTACATTACAGCAGATTCGTCTCACTTTTATCTCATTTTCCTTGGCCCTCCTATGAGGGAGTTAAGCCAAGACAGGCTCTGATAGCAAATTAAAATTTGTAAAAGATGACATTGCACAAATTACACACACAAAATAATATTCATATTACATTCAAATCAATATACAATATAAAAATATATATTTGAGTTAGATCCAACTAATTCTAAATCTAGATAGAGAAGTTGAGAGAATATCTGAACAGTATCCAACTAGTTCTAACAAACCCAAACCAAATACTAATCATGAATTTTTTCCATTATTCTCCAACAAAACCCTACTTCAAAGCTCTAAAACTTGTTAAGAACAACAACAATCCATGTGAGAGGTATTTATATCCAATATGTCCCTAGAGGTTTAACAAAGACATGCTCAAGGAATTATGAACCATGTTCCTTTGGATAAACATGTGTAAACTCATGTCAAATTATAGATTTGACACTTGCTTTGTTTCTCCCTTAGGGACCACTCTATCAATCTAAAAAACTGAGCATCTGGAAATTGGTGATAATCTTACACCTGTACAAATGTGTACAATTGGTAACTGTGTACAATTTATTATGTTTCATGCGTGCATTGATATGATAGTAATTCCTTGCCCAATTGGTACATGTGTACAATTCATTATGTTTACAAACAATTAGCATGTTATACCTTTGTAACGGAGCAATCAATGGTACCTTTTCATATCATAAGGAAATCTTATGTGATTCCAATGTACTTTCTCATGGTAATGCACACCTAATTTGTCAATCTTGTTTTTTCTTCTTTGAGTTGTACAGTTTTGCTGACACTTGAATCAGTTAGGACTAAAACGACAACCTCATGAGGATATAAATCCCCTTGTGTTTTTATAGAGGTGGTACTCCTCTTTAAATTCTTTAAATATTTGTCTTTGAATATATTGAGATAATGATATAAAATGGGAGAATTATAGATAGAAAGATCCAAATCTTTGTCACTCAAATAAATGAAAATATTGAAAAGAATATATATGCATTCAATAATTCTTGAGAAATGGACCAGGAGCCTTCACTCATAACATGATGTATTTTCAGAAATATAATACAAAGATGATAATTACAGAAAATAGGAAATGAGACTCACATCTATCACAATATTTAAATATTTTTTATCACATTCAAGGAGAGAAATATAAATAGGCCCACATATCATAGAACGAAAAGAGTATTTTCATTAATATCAAAAGAGAATATGATAGTAAAAAATTTAAACACCCAATGCTAAAAAATTAGAGTTTTAAAAAATATAATTAAAGTTTATCCTCGAAGTAGTTATTTGGGATTTCTCAAAAACTAATATAGTATTTGATAATCTTAGAAAGTAAAATGAATTTGTACAAATTGGACTGGGATCAGGCTCCCATGGACCATAAAATAAATAAAAGTAATAGGAACAGATTGAACCTAAAAATAAGACAAAAAAGAAATATGAGAAAATTGGTTATTCTTTTCTTGGGATGGATAAAACACAACTGGATGATTTTCTGAACATGAAGATAAATGAATTGGGAAGAATGTGATCTATGTTACTGAATTTGATGGAATATACTCACTCATTTTATTTCTGATTTCCCTCTTGTATCATCCCTTGCTGTGGTTGCACGACCAATACCAACTTCCTCTAGATGATATTCTTCGGTTATCTTGATTATGGTTTGTTTCAATCAATTTTCAGTTGATAAGCTCTTCAATATTTCCACGTGTTCCTCAAAATGTTTCCTTGTCATAAATATGGAATTGAAAATTAACTTTGGGTCCTGGACCTCCCCTGTAGTTCTTGCCAAGTCTATTTCAGTCAATTTGTGATACAATGCTTCCTTTTTTACAACCAAGGTATCACAATCATCTAATATTTATTTTAGGACATTTACCTTTTTTATCCAACAATCTTTCAACTTTTTTATTCGAGTAGAGGAAGGTAGATATTCTTCTTTTCTTTTCAATTCAGTCATTCTAGAAACCTTTAAGATAAATTTGATAACAACATATTTATAGAAACCTTATTCATTATTAAGATCAACTTGGAGATATTATCTTAAATTTTTTGAACTTGGAACCAAAAGAAATAATATTATTCCCTACATCCTATGCCTCCAAAATAAGAGACATTCTCTTTTTAATATTTTCTCCAACAAACCCCTTGACTGCAGCCAACAAACTTGATGTTCCATTCAACTTTGACTCAGGTGTTCCATTGGGATTTATCCAAGGTTGAAGAATAACAATTGGATTTGAAAAAATAGGAGGTGGCATCAAAGCATATTCCAATTCGTTAATCTGTTCTTTAAGAATTGCATTTTTAGCTTCCATCTCACCAACTAAAACTTCTAAAGTGTCACTAGTAACTTTATGAATGTGGTAAATTCTTGATGCTAGGACTCCATTTAGATCAAGCTCTGTGTCTTTTTCTTGGATTATTTTTCCCTTTGAATTTACTCGTTCAAACATTAACTTATTTAAATCTTTGTCAAATAATGTGCTATAGAGGGTCAAAGATTCTTATTCATAAAAGACAGGCTCTTGAGTCACCAATTCTGCTACTATTCCTATACCCTGTTGAACCCTTTTCTCATCATCTGGAAACTATATATCCGCAACGTTTGTGTCCATCTCCATGTCTTACAAAAGAATTTCCTCATCAGGTATGATCTCTTATATTTCCTGTTGATTATCCTTCCTTTTCCTCTTTCTTTTTATTGGTAATTTGTGAGTTTTTTCAACATACGTTTTGAGGTGATTAGGATCATCACTATCACCTGAATTATCAATTAAATAATTATATTTCTCTTTCATAAAAATTTGAGGATTTTTCTTGGGTGTTACTTCTCTAAGAATAAATTTGAGACTTTGTACTTCTTTAATTTAAAACCCTTCCATGTTGTTAATGTGCTTCATTTTATTGATAATAGTCTCAATTTCTGCACCTAATGCTTCTTCAGAATTGTTCTAATCATTTTATCCTTATCCATATGTAAAAGTGTTTATTTATGATGTATTGAAACCTACAAATACCATGTGATTCATAAAACATTGTTGGGGGTCAAACCCCTTCAATTGATTTTCCAATTTTATATTATACTAGTCGAATCGGGTTGCAAATTCATCAAATTTTGAAGCAGTTTTCAAAGTAGTCTCACCAACTTTCCATGTAAATGGAATGAATTTCCTTTTCTTCCTTTGATAAAATAAATTGTCCCGGAATTTGTATTTTCAATATTCTTCTACCATGAATATATTATCTGGTACATAAAACATAAGTTAAATTGGGGCTCCTCGAGAGCAATAAAAACTGATTATGCTATGTTTTTCATTTTATTCAATATTTCCCCTTTTATCTAAAAATATTTCTGCCTCTAATGAAAATATTGAAGTAATGTTTCCAAACATGAGTTTTTTGAAAGAAGACATAAATTAATCATACACTTTGTAAAAATGGTACATTTCTTTATGCTTCCACATAGAAGAATACCATGTGTGAACTAGGTCTATCGTGGAATCAATTTTCCTTGACAAATGAAATCCTTGGAATACATGAAAATATACAATAGAGAAGACCAAATATGCATACATGTAGAATTTATTATCCTTCTTAAAATTTTCTAACTGAAATGGAATCTTAGTTGATATGATTTTTGACCATTAGAAAATTATCTTTCCTTGGATAAAATAATATAAAATATAGAGATCTAAATGAGGGATATTAGGAGTTGACTCATGCCCAAGTACCCTAGAAAGAATCCACATCATTTATTTATAAAGTTTCTTCAATTGACTAACTTGTATCACTGATAAATCGTCTAACATTGTGGATGGGTCTTCGAGACAATGTGACAATAAGTCCCTTCCATTGTTTTTTACCCCTGATGAAATTCTTGGCTTCGTCAACCTTGAATTTTGTTGTCAGGTCCAGTAACCTGAGAATTTGTATGAAATTTGATGGTGTTGGAGAGATTGGGGACTATCCTCTTAGTTTAATAATTCTTTGGTCTTTCTCATAATTTGTGTGCACCATATTACCTGTTCTTTTGCATCAAAGACCTCTAGAATGCATCCTACCTTTGGGATCCATGATAACTAGATAACATCAATATTCCTCTCTTCGGGCGGTAATGTGGAATAATATTTGTAATCTCTCGACCAATGGTATTTTGGGTCCTCTTGTGAAAATGTATTTAATGTATCCCCACATAAGCTTTCTCTTCTTCTCACCATCATTCTTAAGAGTTGGCCAATCATGCATAGGCTTCACATATCATCAAAATTACTCTCTGTAATAGTAAAATGTTTTTTTTTTTCGTTTCGTATTAACCATTGGAGATTTTATTTCAAAAGAATAGTTAGGCAAATTGAATTTGAATTTATGAGATAGGTCGCGAGAAAAAATCCATTAATAACAATGCTTTAGTATTTAACCATTTTTCATTTTTCATAAGAGATGCATTAAATGTTATTTGGTGGATGTGAAAAGGAACGAGGATACACGAAGGAATGAAGGAAAGAAATATACACAAAGAGTTGAATGGAACAAGTCTACTCTTGTAGCTTCATGAAATGCTTCAATAAATGACTTAGTGTAGAAAAATGGAAAAACTAACGGACATCAGAGAGATTTTCAAAGTAGTGAGATGAACTCCTCTTCCACATTTTAACTTAAGAGATTAATTATGGAACATCGAAGAGACAAGTAAAATCTCGAGAAAAAAGTACCAAAAGTGGACAGACGGACTTGTGATTACAAGTGAATGAATCAGAGAAAATTTACACATGTGGACTTGCCGTTTCATGAATATTATGAGAAATATACTAAGTGTTGGTGTAGATCATGTGTAGCGGAACAATAAGGTGTGTTTTGGTGATGGAGGAGAAGCGAACTTGAGTAAAGATGATGAAACCAACCTGTGAACCTACCATAGATCATGAATTTTCTAAGTAACGAAAAGATATAAAGAGAAAGTATTAATATATATACATGTCAACAAATAGCTCCAACTATGGGAATGGTAATCCCCTGTGGGTCATAGAGAATACAAAATATCATCTATTGGGCATGGAATCAGTGTAAGAAAATTGTAGTAAAAATTTAGAAATATTTACAAGGAGAATATGAACTATGTACAACTGAGAGAGATATTGATCAAGAGAAAAAAGGTTTTATATGTTTTCCATTAACTGGAAACATATAAACTTTATCTTTCACATGTCTGAGAAGATAAGAATCATACCCCAATATTTTTTCGATAGAATAAAGGCCAATCCATAGTGCTTCAAATTTTGTATGCAAAGAAGGATTTTATTTTTCTTTGTTCCATAACAATACCAGCTGCCCCTTTCAAAAATATTTTGTTGTTTTTCTTTGATCAAAATATTTCTTTATGGTATGTTGCCTCTGATTCATTTTCTTCAATCCTTCAAATCGTTTTTCCTCCAATTTCATCATCTAATTGTATCTTCTATGTAGAGGAGAAACTTCCTCTACATCTTTAATATTCACATGATCTTATTGAAATCAATATAACTCCATCTAACGAATCATACCTTGACATAAGTTTACATATCCCTTTTCCTCTGACCACCTTTAATGGTTTAATCTCAATGTCATATTCTTGAATTTTTTCTAGCCAATTTTCCCATTTCCCTTCTCTCAATTGTCGACTGAGAAGCATTTTTATTGAAGAAGTAGGAACATATGCTATGGCATGGGATGACATGATATAATTTATAAAATGAGACACAAATTTAACTAGTGAAATAGCTTGCTTCTCTATGTCTAAATACTTCAACTCACAATCATGGAGAGTTTTTCTCATAAAACTTATTGGGAGTTCTTCTTCTTTAATATTTATTTTTGTTAGAATAGAAGCAATGGTCTCTTCTGAAGAAAAATAATATATGATGAAATCTTTATTAAAATCTAGGATAATTAATACAGGGGCAATGACGATTTCATGCTTGAAATTAGTGAATTCTTTTTTAATCTCTTGGGTCCATTAAAATCTTTGATCCTTTTTTAATTGTTAAATTTTCATTAGTTTCATTAAAATTTAATTTACCATATCAGTTTAATATTATTTTTGCATGATCGTTTCACCATAGGAAATGTTTCACCATCATCACCCAACCATCGACACCTACACATTCCTTCCCCACAGATAAGCATATACTGCAATATAAAGTAGTAGTTTATCCTGGAAACCCTTCTACACAAGGGAAAAAAACCCAACACACTTTTCTTATAGAGAATATCCTTGCCAAGAACCAACTCTATATACTAGAGAAAACCAACAAAGAAGAATACTTATATCCACAAGAGATAAACCAACTATATTGTTGCATAACACCATAGCGAGAGTGCTAGAGTGTCTTGCCTCCACCAGTGCACCACTAAGAGATAAACCCTCCACCTACGTCCTTCTTTCTTCTGCAGCTGCAACCGCTACTTCAACTCTCCTTCAAACTTGTGCTATATATCAATGTGAGAGTGTGTCAAATGAGGAAGGAGTCACCTTTATTTATACTAATCTATCTAGTGACTTTTCAATCATGGTCGATTTGTCTTCTTGGAAAAATATATTTTCTCTTTGTCTTTTTCTAGTGGGGTCGAATTCTCTTCTGGAGAATTACATTTCTTCTTTATTATTTCTTGTGAGGACGAATTCTCTTCTAGGATATACTTTGACTTCTTGGCATATTCATCTATAAGAAACATTTTCCCATAGGTGAATACCCCTCGCTGCTAACAAAAACATCAACACTCCCTCTTAGCTAGGGGAGTATTCTCCATGATGTTCTCTTGTGGTCCTCATAGCCCTGCATGAGATTCCATGGTCATGAACACCATCCTATAGGTAGCATCATCACGTCACACATGGATACAACCAATGTGGACCTATCAATCTCTTCTAGGATCTACGACTTGCTAGAGAACACTAGGGATACAACCTCGTAGTGTGTTTCATCATCATCAAGGGTTACAACCACTTAACGTTTCCACTTGGGATACACCATAAGGGATGATGGGATACAACCCATAACAACTTATCAGCCCATTGATAAGTTTCATAGTTAACTGTTGGTTGTGGAGCCTGATTATCTTCCCGATTTAGAGGTCCTTGCTTTCAACCATGTTTATACCCCATGAAGTATTTACACCCCAGAAGTATGTACAC
>CBVK0100675121.1:0-11691 GCA_900067695.1 Picea abies
ACCCCCCCCCCCTACCTAGAGAGGTTGGTCTTAGAAAACCTGGCGTTCAGCCTAAATTTGATTTAGAAACATAACTAAGAAATGTTTCTATGAAAATTCCCTTATTGCAAGAAATAAAATATGTACCCATTTATGAAAAAACTATGAGGGAACTATGCATTAAAAATCCATGAAGGAAAAGAAAATACACCCCCATAATTCAAGTTGTAGGCCAGTTAGTTGAATTAATGTCTAGAAAAACTCTAGTGGAAAAGTATGTTGATCCCAGAAACCCTATAGTTATTGTTTACATGAACATAGTTCCTATAGAAAAAACTTTAATTGACCTAGGGCTTGCAATAAATGTTATGACTATCATGACTATGGAAATATCACAATTGGATAGTCTCTGACCTACACCCACGATGCTAGAGTTAGCTGACAAATCTAGAATTAAGCATGTTGGTGTTTTAGATGACATCATTGTGACCTTGGACTCATGGGAATACCCCATATATCTCTTCGTTATTCAATCAAAGGCTACCATGTATGGCCACCACTTGATCCTCGAGAGACCTTAGCTAGTTGCATTTGATGTCTTCATTGGAGGTAGATCCGGAGAAATGACTGTATCTAATGGAGCATCCATGAAGAAACTTATCCTATATCCATCAGAAAAACCTGTAGTAGAAAATTCCTTATCGGTAGAGGATCCTTATGAAGATGAATAAATTTCACAAACCCTCTTAACCATTGAACAATCTAGGGGATTGAAATAACAAACAAAAGAAAATTTTCTTAACCAATTTCTCTCTACTATAGATTGTATCCAATACCTAGACTCATTTTCTATGTATGATCATGTTTTTAGTAGATATTTTCAAGAGAACTGTGATATGAAAAACTTGTCATCCTTTATTATATCGACCATTAATGAAATTTCATATTCTTACAACATTCCTAATGAGATAAGTCCAAAAAAAAATTTAAACATTAATCCTAAACTCAACCAAGACCAACAGGAATAATTAATCCATGCATTACAAGAACAATCTGATACATTTTCATGGGATTATAAGGACATACATGGAATTCAACTTGACACTTTATTACATCACATTTACACTCAAGAGAATGCTAGGACTATTAGGCAGCCACAATGCCGCATGAACCCTTCTTTAAAAGACATTGTAAAAGAAGAATTGCAAAAGTTACTAAATGCCAACTTTATATATTCAATTTCCAATAGCATGTGGGTATCACCACTTGTGGTTGCACCTAAAAAGAATGGAAAATAGAGGATTTGTGTTGATTTCTGAGAGATGAATAAAGAAACCTTAAAATACTACTTTCCACTACCATTTATTAATCATGTGTTGGATATTTTATCAGGTAAACAATAACTTTATTTTCTTAACAGTTTTAGAAGTTACAACCAAATCCAAATTGCATCGAAATATCAAGAAAATACTACATTCACATGCTCATGGGGGACATTTTCCTACAAATTCTTACAATTTGATTTATGCAATGCTCCTGCCACCCTCCAACAAGCAGTACTGCATATTTTTTCCAATTTAATTCATGAATGTGTAGAAATTTATATGGATGAATTTTTTGTCTATGCTGATACCTTTAAAGAAGCACTTGATAAACTTTAAAAATTTATAATCAGATGTCTAGAAACTAACCTCACTTTAAGTGATAATAAGTGTTGAATGTTGTCCACAAAGTGTATTTTTCTTGGTCATCACATTTCTTTTGCAAGTATCAAAGTAGACCTAGCCAAAATTGAAGTCATCACAAACCTTCTAGCACCACATTCACAGAAAGAGGTAAGAATATTTTTAGATCACATTGGCTATGTTGATTTTACAATGAGCAAGGTTAAGCATGAAGTTCATTCCATTTTTATCATTTAACCATAACCATTAATGTTGCAGCAACCAATATCACAAGAAGAAGCACGATGCACAAGAACACAAGAAGTATCCTGGGAAACCCTTCTCAACAAGGGGAGAAAACCCAGCCAAATCCTTTTTTATATTCTTCAAGAGAAATTCCTTCACCACCAAGAAAACCTAGCACACAAGAGGGTGCTCAAACCCTAGAAGATTACCGCCCAAGAGAGGTGTGCATTTTTCCCAAGAAGGTGTACTTATTGAAATTTCCAAACTCACTTGAAAGATATGATTCCTCAATGGGGAATTTGTCTTTACTTATAATAACCTGAACCTGTGAAAAAAAGTGTCAATTGGCACAACAGGGCCGACCTCACTTATAATATAGTTAATATTAACCAGATTAATTATATTTTACATTAATTACCAGTCATATTAAGGTGGGGCTGACCTGTACCCTTTACATTACAATTAGGCTTACAGGAAGGTATGATTCTTGAACAATATAGCAAGGGATTTGATACACCCACTAGTGCTCATCCACTAGGGGCACATCCATGGGGATGTCCATATCTTCATCTCACTACATCACACAGAAGAACCACTTCTTCACACGTTCACATGTGCTCGTCCACAGGCACATCCACTCAACAAATATTCTTTCCCACGTCATTACACAGGAGGTTCATCTGGAGTTTCTCATCAACTCTTCTTCTCAGAGGAGGCTAATACATCATCTTTATTTTTTTTCTCATGATAATTCACCCACCACTTTGGGATTTCACACGTTCACCTTGTGCTCAGCCATAGGCACATCTAACTCAGCAAATCGCCTTTCCCATAGGATAATCATTCGAAGTTCTTCTCAACTCTCTGAATGGAGGAGGTCATATCTACATTTCATCTCTCTCTCGGATAGGAACCACACATCCTCTTTAGGGTATTTCTCCTAGGATTGTAAGATGGAGAATATCTCACATGGTTGCAATGATCTACATCTCACAGGTTTGTAAGTTGGAGAATGTGTCACATATATGCAATCATCAACACTCCCTCTCAGCTAGGGTGACATTCTTCATCATGCCAAGTCTCACAAGGATGTACTCTGAATGTTTTCTTGGTTGGAGTCATCAATACTCCCTCTCAACTCGGGAGGCGTTCTTCACCAAGTTAGTTTGGTGAAGATGTCTGTAATCTACTCATGTGTAGGAAGGTACTGCATGTGTACAATTTTCCTTTGCATCATATATATGATATAATAATATTTCATCTCATCGTGTTTTGATCCATCAATAAACATTGGGTTCTCAAGGATATTTATACACGGCTCTTGGTTATCATCATAGGATCCATCTCATGATTAAGTAAATCTGTCATAAGATTGTAAAGTCATACTGCTTCGCACACTCAATGGTACATACTCTGCTTTTGTGGTATTCATGGTCACAAATATTTTGTTTCTTGTTGCATTAGGAAACCATGGAAACATTCATGTTATAAAATGAATCAGATGTGCTCTTTCGGTCCATTGTTCTTTCTTCTCAATCTAAATCAGCATATCCTACAAACTCAATTCACTCTAGCAGCATATCTCAGGCCATATCCAACTGTACCTCATGTTTTGTTGTTGTCTAGTGATTCTGTCTCAGTTGACTCATGAAATGACTAAGCACATTCACTGTATGGCCTGAATCAAGTCTGGTGTTAACTAGATACATTGGTGATCCAATCAATTGTGGATCAGTCTTGTCTGAATCATCATCAATCTTCTCCTTTTAAATTTATCACAGTGGATTTTGCATTCTATCATACTTGAAATTATTTAATATATTCACTGTATATTTTCCTTAACTTAGGAAAATCTCATCGGTCCTCTATCATACTTCTTGTCCCAAGAAGTAGTGCATCATACTCAGATTCTTCATCTTGAATTCAGAAGTCAAGGATTACTTGTATCCAACAACAAGGCTTTCTGAATAAGTCACCAAAAAAAATAAGGCTCTTGTCATCAACACTGTAATGATATAGGTTTGGATCAACAACACTCTTGTTGAACTCCAAACTCATCAAGAATTTATCTATCTGATATAGTTTCCAACTCATGGATGGTAGTACGGATGGAAGTGTATCAGGTTTACTGGATGAAGTGTCTCATCATATACAACTCCCTATGTTTTTGAGAAACCTATGTCTATAGATCTCATTTTGTATTTCTGGACACTTCTATCAGCTGCATGATTGATCTTATAGATCCACTTAAAAGTTACCACAGACTTCCCTTTTGGTCCCTGAATAATATCTTATGAATCATTATTTAAGATATACTTGTATTCTTCTGTTATGGCATCTTTCGATACATGTTCTCTTTTTGCTTCTATAATACAAGGAGGCTTAGCATCAATAAGGTGGCTCATGACTGAAGGATAGATTGAAAATATCTTTTACTTTCTCAGGATGTTCCTTGAAAGGCTTGTATGTTTCTCTTCCTCTTGCAGAGTGAGTCTAGGTAGGCCTTTTATGCCCTAATGCAATATCTTTGAACATATCAACTAGAGAAACTGGATCAACTTGAATAATGTTTATCTCCCTCTGGGTTGTTGAAGGGGGAGAAGGTATTATCTTATTGTCAATATCCATATCAGATTCTCTAGGTTTTTTGAATAGGTATCTCTTCTTTTAAGTATAATGTCTTTGTTTGTTCTCGCATAATAATAAATTAAATATGGTTTGGACTCCCATACCAGGGATAATGTTCCAAGTCTTTGAGGGAACCCATACTAGGTATTTATTCAAAAATGCAATCAACTATTAAATTTGAAATCGATTGATTTACCTAGTTTGTAGTCATGCTTTAGTTTTTAGAGGAATTACTTCTCCTCTCTCTTCTCTTCATTCTTTTGAGGTGGGTCTGGATCAATGTCAGCGGTGGAAGCATATTTTCTTCCCTTCTTCCTGGTTGGACAATTTCTTTCATAGTGTCCATAATTATCACATTTGAAGCACTAAAGTTTTGAAACATCTCTTCTTTGATAACCTGGATTTGATGAAGACTTTTCACCTTTAAATGTTTTCCTAAAATTTATTTTGAATTTTCCTCCTTTCTTTGTATGAAGTGCAAGAGCATGATTTTCCTCTGAGGAATCTTGCACTCCTCTATTTCTAAGTCTAAGTTATTCTTGAGTACAATCTGTCCATAGACTATCAAAGGTTGGTAGAGCTTCTCTTCCACTGATACTTTGAAGGAAAGGCTCCCATGATTTTGGAAGGTTATTGAGAGTGGTTAAGACAAGCTCTCTATCAGACATGATTTCTCCGATGGTATCTAGTTTTTCTTTAATCTCTAATAACTTCATAAAGAACATGGAAACTATGTCACCTTTCATCATTTTGGTACTTTGAAGTTGGCTCTTCAAGGTAAGAGCTCTCAGGGTGTTGTCACTTTCAAAAATTTCTTTTAAAGATTCATACATATCATAGGTTGTCTTCGGGTTGGAAATACATGGTAAGAGATGATCTCTTATTGAGTAGATGATTAATTTTCTTTCTTTGACGGCTTCTTCCTTTCTTATATTCTTCTCATCATATGTAGTTGTTTCTAGTAGGTTTTTAGTTACCACGTCCAAGAGGTCATCTTCTTCAAGGGTGACATGAAGTCTTGATTTCTAGGAGATGAATTTGCTTGCTCCATCAAGCGTATCTTCTACTAACGCTTTGTTCTTCATTTGATTGGTTTCTTCAAACTCTCTCCAACTGGATTTTGAAAACCTAATGATTAGATTGAATTAGTAACCTTGGATTATGTTGGGCTTATGACTGCCAACAATCAATTTGATAGTTTCATAGAGATGATTTTTGATTAAAAACGTTTCTTCGGGAATCTAAGATTAATATTTTGCAGGAAATTTTGACACCTTAGAAACCCTTAAGCCAAAAACTCAAAATTCTCGGAATTTAATTTTAAGAGCTTCTGGAGATGTGCTGGAGGATTTCGTACTCTTTTATGACAAAAATATCCCCAACGTCCAAGTATTAAGTTCTATAACACCACTTAAAGGAGGGTCATACGAAATTTTTTGGAAACCCTGGAAGGGTCGTACGATTCTGCAAAAGGTGAGAGGAGACTTGGTGGATTCTTGTGCAATGGGTTCTTTCAAGACCTATGCTCTAATACCATGTTTATTTTCCAATGAAAAAGGTTAGGCATGAATTTCATTCCATTTTTATCATTTAACCATTAATGTTGCAGCAACCAAGATCACCTTTACATATACTAACCTGAACCTGTTAATAGAAGTGTATATTGGCACAACAGGCCTGACCTCACTATATTATAATATAATTAATATTAACCAGATTAATTATCTTTTACATTAATTACTAGACACATTAAGGTGGGGCTGACTTGTACCCTTTACATTACAATTAGGGTTACAGGCAGGTCTGACTCTTCAACAATATAGAGAGGTAACTGACATACCCACTAGTGTTCATACACTAGGGGCACATCCATGGGCATGTCCATATCTCTAGCTCACTACATTACACAGAAGAACCACTTCTTCACACATTCATGTGTGCTCATCCATAGGCATGTCCACTCAATAGATCTTCTTTCCCACTACATTGCATAGGAGGGTCATCTGGAGTTTCTTGTCAACTCTTCTTCTCAATGGAGGATAATACATCATCTTTATTTTTTTTCTCATGGCTATGCACCTAACACTTTGGGATTTCACACGTTCAACTTATTCTCAGCCACAAGCATGTCTAACTTAGCAGATTGCCTTTCCCATGGGATAATCATCTGGAGTTCTTCTCAACTCTCTTAATGGAGGAGGGCATATCTGCATTCCATATATGTATCAGATAGGAACCACACACCCTCTTCAGGGGCTTTCTCTTAGGCTTGCAAGCTGGAGAATATCTCACATGGCTGCAATGATCCAAATATCAAGGGTTTGTAAGCTAGATAATGTCCAACATAGCTACAATCATCAACAGTATTTTACAAAAGATTTATTGAAAATTTTACTAAAATAGTTGCACCCATGTTTAAATTACTTACTAAAGATATTGTTTTTTCCTAGGACTCACAAAGTCAAACTGATTTTGAGATTTTAAAGGAAAATCCATCTACGGCACTAATACTTAGGGGAACAAATTAGTCCCTTCCTTTTCACATTTTTATACATGCCTCAGACACATCCCTCTAAGTTATCTTAGGAAAAAAGGAAGATCAACTATATTATTCCATTTATTTTATAAGTAAAAATCTGACACCAACTGGAGTTTAATTACACTGTCACTGAGAAAGAATTTTTAGTTGTTGTGTACGCTAGAAATAAGTTTAGACATTAAATAACAAGTTATGAAGTATTCATCCATACCGATAATTTCTCCATTCAATTTTTAATGAACAAACCAATTACTAATGGTAGGATTACTATATGGTTGCTATTAATACAGGAAGTTAATATCGCTATTGTAGATAGACCTATAAGAGAGAGTCTGGTTGTAGATTTTGTTTCCAGGATTCATAATGAAGGTGAAATTAGTCTTGTGAATGATAACTTTCCCGACAAATATTTATTTGTTGTCTCTACTAACTCTTTGTGGTTCACAGACATAGATGACTATTTAGCTACAGGAAAGTTGTCACAACACCTCTCTTTGCAAGAAAAGCATAAAATTGTCAAGCTTAGTGTTACCTACTCATGGATTGGAAGAGACCTTTTCCATATTGGACCATACCTGATCATTAGGACATGTGTACAAGAGGACGATATGTTCGATATCTTGAAATATTTACATGATGAACCATGCAGAGGCCACTACGCTGACAAAAGGACCACTTACAACGTACTTCATCTAGGGTACTACTGGCCAACACTCTTTAAAGATGCTAAAAAGTATGTTAGAAGTTGTGACAACTGCCAACAGATGGGAAGACTAGTACAAGCTGATGAGATTCCCTTGCAAGCACAGGTGCTTATCGATCCCTTTGAAAAATGAGCTATAGAATTTGTAGGGAAAATATCTCCCACATCATGAAAGAAAATGTGTATTTTAGTTTGTATAGATTATGTCACTAAATGGGTAAAATAAAAATCTCTTTATCCAACTAGTGAAAAATCAGTTGTAGATTTTCTTTTCAAAAATATTTTTACCCATTTTGGTGTCCCGAGAGAGATTGTGATAGATCAAGGAGCACAGTTCATCTAAAATTTGGTGCAATCCATTACCCAGCAGTACTAGATAAAGCATCACAAATCCTCTCCATACCACTCATAAGCTAAATGGACAAGGGGATTCCACCAATAAAGTGTTGGAATCCATTATGACCAATATGGTACAATTACATCACAAGGATTGGGTAGATAGGCTCCTAGAGGCACTTTGGGCCTACAGAACAACATGGAGAAACACTATAGGATTTTCACCTTACAAGATGGTTTACAACAAGAAGGTTCTCCTCCCCATCGAGTTCCAAGTAAAAACTTTTAGAACAACCATATAGTTGGGTATAGACTTGCCAAGTTCTTAGAAACAAAGAGTGCCATAGATTAATGAGTTGGACTAAATCCGAAAGGATGTCATTCAACATATGGTTCTTGTTCAGGAGTAGCAAGTTGTAACATACCCACGGTGGGGACTCAAATTTTCTCTCTTCTTAGGAGAATCAATACCCTCATTCGGGGTCTCTATTCCATTCTTCTCTTCCAGAACTTTCCAGCCACGATCTCCATGATATAAAATGAGCTCAAAGCTGGAAGATATCCTCTCCTAAGTTCTCCGGGTTCTTTTATCCCCCTATACTTTCATATGACCATGAGCTATGACCAGACGCCAAAAAAATGGGAGCCAAGATGACCACTACTCAAATCCTCCGGAGTAGTAAAGCTTCGAAGTTCACAATCTGATGTTGCATGTCCTTAGGGATTTTGACAACCCCAATTTACTTTGGGACTTCGGTGTTTGAGATTTTCAAACGTTCCTACGCCCGTTTCCTCCAAAGTAATTCATACCCAGAGTTACATATCGAGCGCAACGCGTCCCTCGTGATCGATGGTTATGATCTTCTTTGGGACTTTGGTGTTCAGGAGTTCCAAGAACTCCAACTCTTTTTCCTCTTAAGTACTCCATACCTGAAGTTCCATATCAGGCACCATGCATCCATCTAAATCAACAGCTCAGATCCACTTCGAGACTTTGGTGTTCGGGAGTCCTGGACGCTCACACCACCTTTTCTCCTGGAGTGTTTTCTTCCAAATTTAAGGATCATGCACCACGCATCCCTCTAATTCAATGGTGGGGATCCACTTTGGGCATCCCTCTACTCCACATTGCTTTCTCCCTACTTTCGAAGTACGTGATATATTAACGCATGTCTCTCGTAGATCAACGACTATAAATTAGTTCGACTCTTTAGGCTTCGGGAGTTTCAACCTCTCCCTACTCTCTTTCTCCTGGAGTGATTTCACCCAAAGTCAAAGATCTTTCGATGTGCGTCTCTCTCAAATCGATGGTCAATATTTCTTCAGGATTTCTCAACTCGCATGACCCCACTTTCCTCCAAAGTGGCTATCTCCTGAAATGGAAGATTTGTTGACATATGTCCTCAGCTGACGGACAGCTTAGATGAACTCCATATCTATAGGATTCAATATTTCTTTCTCAACACATCCCCTTTTCTCTCAGAGTGATTTCACTTAAAGTGCAGGATCTGACGACACTTGTCCCTTTGGCTTGGATGGATCAGATCTTCTTTGGCTCTTCGGCTTGTAACTTCCATTCAAGGGTCCTTTGGATCCTAGTGTGTGCAACTCTGAGAGGGACACTTGTCAACCCTGTCACTTGACACATGGGCTCCCATAGGATATCGATGATGATACTCACATCCCCACGATCGAATGGTCATGAGGGATCCCGAAGGATCCTTAGATCCATGGTCCACATCAACTTCGGGACTTCGGGGGTTTTGGTGATACCAAACCTCTGTCCTCCCAAAGTCGTCAATGCTGGGTTGACTATATCGTAGGTCTGATGGTCGGGATAGTTCTTAGGCATCCTCATATCTATGGCCCAGATTAAATTCGGGACTTTGGGGGCTTCCACCTCCTGTGCAACGAATATGCTCTATTCGTCAAACCCGCGAAGCTTGAAGGGTTCTAAGGGTTAACACCCGCATTCTTTCTCAATATCCGACAATCATGAAGAACTTTGTCTTCTCCCGAACTAATCTCATCCATTTGTCTTCCAAACAAAAGGATCTCTCCTTTCGGGACTTAAATCTCATTGTCCTACCTGAGCTTTTCCATCTCCTTAAGTACCTAGGTAATTTGCGCTAATTCTCCTAAATTTAACGCTGACAGAAATCCTCTGTGCACCTCTTGTGCTCATCTATAAACTCTAGAACTAAAGGGGTTCTCAATCCCTGCATGCCTCACAGAGGTTATGTGCACACATGCACTACCTCTCTTGAGCTTTGACAGATCCCTTCCTTCAGAATGACTAGGAGTGTCGGCATGCACACATGAGGCTATACCCAAAGTCAACAAATTCACATTTCATTTATTTTAACTTGAGCCACCACAGAGCTCACGCATTTAGGTGTACATGACAGAGGATTTATTATTTTCTTAAATACACAATTAGGAAGAATTGAAGGGATACAGTATAAACCATTAAGCAAACATATCCATCCCTGCAACATTCATAGGATATCCAACTTTAATTCACAGTTACCACTTAAATACACAAGATATGAGATTACTTATCTATTACAGGTGGTATCCAACTAAGTAACTTTGGGTCTTCGTCCTTCCACCCAACCATAGGCTCATAGGAATTCATTCTTAGCAATTTGTCCACCCCCATTCTAAGCCATGATATCACTAGGGAATTTATGCCAATTCTCATCGATCCTTTCTCTTTCACATATTTTGCGAGGTTTATCAGATGCTTCCTCAGCATCAAGCTTGCGACCTTCCGCTCAGGTTCCAGTCTTTGCATACTCTCAGAGATCTCTCTCTTTCATGGCCTCAACAAGGTTTATCAAATTATTTCAGTGCATCAAGCTCGTGGAGCTCTGCTCTTTCTCTGCTAGAATGTTTTTTGCATTATCCACTCTCCTCTTTTCATTCCCTCGTGTGCCTTGCACACACATACCTCCTATATTGTTCCTTCTGTCAAAAGTAAACTCGGTGTTGGTTGTGGAGCCTGATTATCTTTCTAATTTAGAGGTCTTTTACTTTCAGCCGTGTTTATACCCCATGAAGTATTTACACCCCATAAGTATGTACAATCTTCCACGCAAGGGAGTGCAAAGGGGGTGTACCCCCTCTGCGGGGTCCATGGGGGCTATCCCCCCGACTGGGGGGTCTGGGGGCAAGAGGGCCCCCAACGGGGGTTCAGGGGCAGCGTCCCCCGATGGGGGTTCGGGGGAAAAGCCCCTGAAGCAAAAATTGTCTTGTAAAAGTATATTGTAATTTCATTGTAAATCTAGACCGTTCATTATAAGGTCGCGGATCTAACAATAGAGATTATGTTAGGGTTTTTTTCCCTAGAAGGAAACCCTCTTTTATGAGGGAAATGTATTGCGGCTATAGAGGTTGGCGAGTATTGTATTCTGATAGAGGAGACTGTGAGAGAAAGAAGAGGAAGTTATAGCGGGTTTTGTTGTAGGTTGTATCCCTTCATTTTGCTGGATAATAATAAAGAAAGGACCTAGCAATTTCTCTGGTGGACGTAGCCCACACTGTGTGAACCACGTAAATCTGTGTCTCTCTTGTATTGTGTATCTTCTGTGTTT
>CBVK0100675124.1:0-11935 GCA_900067695.1 Picea abies
ATAAGTACCCCACCTATGACAAAGAAATGTATTCCATCGTACAATCCTACCGCCTACAAGAAGAGTATCACAGTCGAGGCCAACGCCAAGCTCTTCTTCGAGTGAGTATGGGTACACTTCGGACTACCACATACCATCATATTGGATCAGGAAAATAGATTATTGAGGACATTCTGGTTGAGCCTCTAGTTTTTGTTGGACACTAAGCTCACCAAATCCAATTCCTTCCACCCTAAGATTGATGGATAGACAGAGGTCATCAATAGGATGATCGTGCATCTCTTGCGCATTTACAACTCCAAGCATCCACACACATGGGATGAGAGCCTTCCTTATGTCCAAAGCATCCACACACATGGGATGAGAGCCTTCCTTATGTCCAACATAGCTAGAATAGATAACTCCATAGCTCAACTAGACACAACCGTTTTCAGGTGGGCTTGCGTTTTCAACCATTGGGCCCCATTGATGTATCACCACCCCTTGCATCCACACAAGTAGAATCTTCCCATGCTCAATCGGAGGCTGACGAGGCCACTAAATTCATTGAATGGATTAAACACATACGCCAACAGGTCCATGATATTTTGCAGAAAACCAATTCTAAGTACAAGCAACACCATTATCAACACTGAGTTCCCCACAAGTTTAAGGTAGACAACAAGGTTTGGTTGCATTTGTAAAAATAATTCCTTACAGGACCCCACCGAAAGCTATGACCACTTTTCTATGGACCTTACACAATCACCAAGGTTGTGGGTGGCAATGATTTTGAGTTATGTATTCCCCCTTCCTTGGATTACACCCAATATTCAATGTGGACCTCCTTCGGCCATAGTTTCCACCACTACTAGACACTTCAAAGGTGGCATAACAAATGACACCTACAGAGCTCAACCCTGATTGTATGGAACAAAAAACCATTGATCATATCATGGACACATGGGTTAATGGAACCCTCCAACAGAAGATCCAACTCTATCGGGTTGTCAAAGCAGGGAAACTACTGCAACAACGAAAGTGGATTACCAAGTGTCAAGTTCAGCAAAATTTTCCCCATGTGATGGGGGAACTCAACACAATGGAGACCATTGCTTCCTAATGGAAGAGGACTAATCTGATTGGACATCGATGGCCACCCACCTGTTCCACTGGCTCAACATACAACTTCTATTTTGGTAGTTTTTCTATAGTTTTTCAGGTCCCAAACTTTTGGGGTCATTTTGAGGCCCTAAACTCAGGTCCCAAACTTTTGGGGTCATTTTGAGGCCCTAAACAACATTTTTTTGACGTGGCAATGCCTCGTAAATGTCTATTGAGATTAGTTAGAAGAGTGTGAGGATAAACGAGATAGTACCCAAATATAGATGGGAAAATGGATACAGGGTTTCATCCTATTCTATCCCCCTTTCGTAACATGTCCCATTAAGTGAGACAACATAATGAGAGTGGAAGAAGGAATTGGAATTCAAGCCTCTAAGTCTAAAGTAGGGAGAGAGTCAAAGTGCTTTATAAATTGGTATCTTAAATAAGGAGAGAGATTAATTAGCTATAGTAAAGAGATATTATCACATGTGTTGGTGAATTCCTATACGAAGGAATAAGACTTATCCAAACTACTAGGCTGGGCTAGGTTCCTAATAGCTCGGGCCACAAGAATTAAGAGTGAAGTTACAATTTAGAGTTGGAAGGTGTACCTATTGTGGTAGTAGGTGAGGTAGTGGTAGAGATCATAGTTGGATCAGATGGCACATGGGAAAATCATGGGTTAGAAGAGGAAGTAGGGATACTAGTGGCTTTTCTAAGCGTCATCATGTTAAGATCCAAATGGTATACTTTTTACAATATCCCTACAATATAAGGGCCTTGTATTGGCCCTAAAGAGGAAGAAGGGGATTGAGGTACTAAAGATATTATAGCACTGAAGGAAGATGAAGCGAGATTATGAAATATTCCTAGCTTAGTATTTTGGTAGTTGTGAGGAAGTTATAGTCTAGGTGCTTCCTAACTATTACTACGACTTCCTATACAAGAAACACTCATAAAGGATATGGCTAATAAGATTATGAAATGTGTCAAAAATTGATGGTTGAACTACCTAAATTGCATCAAGATAAGGAGAAGATAATAACATTGGCTATATTTAAGGTAAAATGATTTGAAAACAAATCATGGGAGACATCACCTAAAGGTTTAGGCTTGGGACCAACAAAGATAGATGATGTCAGAGGCCTAAGGAGAGTGATTGTACTAGATGAAGGTCCCTAAAAGGAGAATACATGTATGTACTGAAGGTAGGGTTTTTATGTGGGATTTAATTTAGTGATAGTAGTATTAACATGTAAGGGTTGACCAAAGGTCACCTTAGGGATAATCAAGTTTTGAGCATGATGTCTCAAAGTAACTGTAGAAGGAATGCAACCATAATTGGGCTATGAAGTTCCGATCTCAATATGGTAGCATGTAATGGGCCAATAGAAGCACTTATGTGTGATGAGCTAAGAGTAACATGAGCTGGAGGAGGTTGTGTGGAGGTAGAGGATTATTGGGTTGTGAGGTTCTAAGCTAGTAAGGAGGCTACATAAGGAATAGATTGCTTGGAAAACTCGGTATAAGTGGTCACATCCTAAGAAGGTGGAAAGTTAACTAGAGCATGGATAGGCTAGCGAGGGTTAAGTACTTGATGATCCATCTCTCTAAGAAGGGTATAAGACAACATGTACTAAAGTGAGGTGGAGGGATCAACATGCTAGGTATAATACTCAACTACATATAATACACGTAGAGGTAGGGTTTGAAGGTAAAGCATGGTGGAAGTCAATTGGGTAGGCCCCACACTAATATCCTCTTCTTACAATCTAGTTAGAGAAGATTGGTGAGGAACATAGGTGGAATGGAATACTTATAGGTTTTCATCGAGATGATCCTTAGTATCAAGATAGTGGTCCATGAAAAATGGACTGAGATGGGAGGAGGTGAAATCTAGACAAGCTTATCCTTAGAAGAGTAGAGATAGCTAGGTCTCAATAAGGCTTTCTTCCAGGTGTCATGATTGGGAAGTAATAGGATCTAAACAAGAAGAAACAAAGAAACCTACAACATAATATGAGGGGCATGGTAGAGAGATTGATAACAAGAGAAAGAGAGAAAGGTTGAAAAGAAACAAAGTGAAGAGCATATATGTTCACATCAAGTTCACCAAATTGATGTGTAGTGAAGCTAACTGTGAAGATAGGGATGTAAGAAATAATCAAACCCAGTAATTAGAATTTTTTACATCAGGTTCACTGGGCTATTCAAAATGTGTACTCTTGGGATAGACCTATTCAACGAGGTATCAAGCGCCCCAAATGTAGATCGTATGAAAAATTTACACCCTAGGGAAGTTGACATATCAACTACCCCCATCGAGGCCCACAAACCTTTTGGTGTTTCATCTTTCGAGGTTATGGTTTTGGATGTTTAGGGTTTTCTCATTTATGATTTATTTTTAAAAGGAATTGGGAGCCTCATTGTAATCATCTTCTTGCTAATGCATCTAGCCATCACAACTCTTCTTAGAGACAAGTTACCACCATTCTAGCGAGTTCATTTCACTTTGTATTTTCTTTTGCAGTCTCTGCATATTTTAGTCTTCAATAGAAATTGAGTATTGTTGTATATTTGTGTTTCTATCTTATTTTTGTATTTCATTTCGTTCGCTCCTAAAATATATATCATGCAAATATTCCTTTGATTGTTTCCCTTTCCCCCTATTATTAACATACATTGGATATTATAACTATGCGTGGTTCGAGCTTTGAAGGCTCTAGTTTTCATTACTTGAGGGGGATATTTTTGAAAAATGAAGGCAAACACATAACCGATGAATGATTGAATTCAAAGAATCATGAAGCACAATGTGATGTACCATCATGTCTGATGGATGGATTTATAGAGTGTCCCATACCATGGTTAATTTTCTCGTTCCATGCCCATGATGAACTATGTTTCTTAAATTTGTAGATGTGTCTAATTACATGAAGCATGCACAATTATTATTTTATCTTTTGGATGAAGTAATTATGGAGGTGGAACTATATAATGTTGTACATGCCATCATTGAAAATTCATTTCACCATGGAATTATTTATAAGATATTGGAGGATACACAACCCACCATTTTTGGACCCCATGAACTGCACACAACCTAGACCTCATGCTTAAGGATATAAGAAAAATTGAGTGGTTGAAGAGGGTTGTAGAGCAGGTGAAAGAATTTCCAATTACATAGACAAATACATGTCATGGGTCTTGAGCATATTGAGGTTGCAAAAACACAAGGGGAAAGGATCTTGTTAGAGAAACTATCACTCTACTTGCAACAAACTTTTCCAATTACAATCTCATTGCCTAGGAAGACAATTTGAGGAAGATGATTTCTGGTGATGAATGAAATTAATCTCAATGGAATCACAATATTGAATCACCAAGCCCCTCGTTAGATTATTGTATATGGTGGATGGGGATAAAAATTACATGGGTTATATTTATGAGGCCATAGATTGGACAAAAGATCAAATAAAGGAAACATACAAAGACACAAACTAGAAGTATCTCCTTATTTGGTGAATCATTGATGAGAGATGGAACAACCAACTCCATCACCATATACATTAAATTGGGTATTACCTAAACCTGATGTACCATTAAGAAACATAATTTGAAGTATATTGGGAAGTGAAAGAAGACTTGGATGAATACAGAGACTGCATGGTCTTTGATTCGAGTAACATGGATGAAATACAAAAAAATTTGATGGGTTTCAATGATAGTAAATGTACCTTTGGAAAAGGCTTGGATATTCATTGCAGAACCAAGGACCAATCAATTAACAAATTTCAAAGTTTTAGGTTATATTCTTCAATGTTCTAGAAATTGAAAAATTGTTGTCAAAGTTTCTAACTCGGTTATTGGATTTTCTAACTTTGTCTTTGGGTATTATTGTAGCATATTGGTGGGGTGTTTTTCACAACCAGTGCCTTGAATTATAGAAGTTTGCAATTTGGATCCTGAGCTTTATAGAAGACTGCATGGTCCTTGATTTGAGTAACATGGATGAAATACAAAAAAAATTGATGGGTTTCAATGATAGTAAATGTACCTTTGGAAAAGTCTTGGATATTCATTGCAGAATCAAGTACCAATCAATTAATAAATTTCGATGTTTTTAGGTTATATTCTTCAATGTTCTAGAAATTGAAAAATTATTGTCAAAGTTTCTAACTCAATTCTTGGATTTTCTAACTTTGTCTTTGGCTATTATTGTAGCATATTGGTGGGTTTTTTTCACAACCAATGCCTTGAATTATAGAAGTTTGCAATTTGGATCTTGAGCTAGGCATGTAGCTTATGAATGCATTCAAAATTGACATGTTTTTGAGTGCACTCACACAAAGAAGAGAAACCATTTGGAATGACAATGATTGAATGATCTATTCTTTGTTTATTACAACCTTTATTCTATGTGCAACCAATTGTTAAACAAAACACCTAACGCAGATCCCATTGTTTGGAGGATATTGATCTCTTCTCAAAGTAGGTCAATGAGAGTTAGCCAATGATGTTTGCAATTGATTATTTAAGCTAGATATTGTATAACTAACCACAACATCCATATTGAGTATTAGTTTTTTTTGCATTAGCCATATTGTGTATAAGCTCATGATTTTGTAATAGCGTTATATTTGTAAAAAAACCACTTTTGTATAATAAGGGCCTAATGATTTATTTATTGACTTAAGTATTTAGTAAGGGCTTATTTGGGATTTTTTCCTCACTCTGGATATAAGCAAGGGTTTTCCCCCTCATATGTGTCTTCATTTTTATCGATATAAATCGACTAGTTTCTTGTGCTTATTGGAGACGTATTCCTAAATCACTTGGATTTGAAGGTGCATCCATCCTAGGGTGTGTAAGCCCCCCCCCCCATTGTTCCTTTATTATTGTTAATTTTCTTGTATGCCCCCCCCCCCCATTGTTCCTTTATTATTGTTAATTTTCTACTTATATTTAGTAGTGATCCCATTTGGTTACAAGATTGTTGCAAGTTAGTATGAAAGATTATTCATTTTTTACTCTTGCTTGTTTATGTCTAAAAAAAAAAAAAGGTGGAGAAAAAAATGAAAAAAATGTCAAGGAATAGATCCCAAGATTATTGGACTAAGTAATATTTAGATGAAGCTTTCATAAATTCCACAAATGAAATGAGGCATTTGGTGCAAGGAATGGTAACTAAAGAACCTAGAAATTCATTCCATAACCTAATCTTTAAAGATGAAAACAAGAATATAAACTATTGGGTAATGAAGGGTAACACCTCACTAAGATCATTTCCACTCTCATAGACCCACTTAAAACCTCCATATTAAGATACCACAAGACAACTTTAGTGGTGAAGTGGAAGTGCATACTTGGTTAAGCAAGGTCAAGCTCACATTCAAGGTGAAATGCATGTATGACCAAGAAGACAAGTTGAATGTGATGCTACAACATCTAGACGGGGAAGCTCATACTTGGGAAGAAATATGGATTTCTAAAAAATCTAGAGGGGATTTTAGTCATTTTGTAGATGCATTAACTCAAAGATAATACAATGTGAAAATACTTATGAAGTTCAAATCATGCATTTTTTTTAGAGGGACATGCATATTGAAGAATTTATAGTGAATGTATAAGTTATCAAGTCTAGTGATAAAGTCCCACTTGATCAAGTACACGACATCTATATTTTAAATCTACTATAAAAAATATAGACCGGGGTAAAAATGTTTAAATCTAACACTTATGAAAAGCCAATATTATAGCTAGAAGAGTTGCAAGTAATATTGAGGATATTAGGAGAAACATACTTAGATATAGGAAACACAGTTATACATGTGATAAAAGGGCCAAGGAAGAGGGGAAAATTGCATTTTTCATAGAAAAAACCCCTAACCATCATTCCAACCAAAACCCTACCACATATCACCTCAAACTGTTGTTTCACATGCTCTAAGCCTTGCTTTAAGAGTTTTGTAAGACACAAAAACTTTGCATGGATGAAGACCTACACAACTATGACCTAGAATATGAACCTACAAAGGATGTTCTTCCCAAAAAACCTAAAAATGATTTTGGTACATAAGACCATCCCCCTCCACCATTAGAAATAGGAGAAGCCTCAGTCTCTATTGCTACCATGACTAGTTTGGGTAGATGTATACTTTAAAATTTTATGCCCATATAAAAAAATAGAGGGTACTTGTTATTGTTAATCTTGGTAGCACAATAAAGATTCTTGATTCATATATATGCTTTTGAACACACCCCCATCAATGTCACAAGCCATAAAAAATTATTCAATATGAGAGTGTGGTGCACAAAGTGGAACTTTTTGTCGATGATTATAGCCTGAAGGGAGAATTTTATGTCACAAATGTTGGAGGAGTATATGTTGTTTTGGGTATTTAGTGGCTTATTTCCATGGATACTTACTCCACTAACCATCATGAAAAATTCCTATATATCCACCAAGATGGTCATTAGGTAACTCTCAAAGGACTCAAACCTAAGAGCATACATTATGTGGACTCAAAACACATGTTCAAACTATTGAAGAAAGGTCACTTTGGTTTCATGGCTCACTTGTATTGCATGGAGGAAACTTCTCTTCTCTAAAATTATGCTCCAAGCCTCTCTACATTATTTCATAAGTATAATGTGGTATTCCAGGGGGTTCTTAGAGGACATCCTCTTGATAGGGGCATGGAACATGTTATTAATTTGGACCCTACCAAAGGCTCCATAGTTGTGTACCCTTATTGATATGGTCATTTCTAAAAGTCAAAGATTGAAAGGTTTGTTAATGAGCTTTTGGAAATAAGGATTACAACTCCTATTAAAAACCCTAATGTTTCTCCAAATGTATTAGCAAAGGAAAAATATGTCTCTTACCACCTTTAGATGGATTATAGATATTTTAATCACATCTCCATTAATAATAAGTTCCCCATGCCTCACATAGATGGTTTCATGGGTGAGCTACATGGTGACCAATTATTTTTTAAGATAGACCTCTATTCATTATACTACATGATTCCTATATGACTTTAGTACCAAGAGAACAATGCATTCATAACTCACAAGAGTCACTTCCACTTTTAGGTGATGTCATTTAGTGTCTGCAATGCTCTTGTTGCCTTTTAATCTTTAACGAACAAGGTGTTTGTTAAATACTTTTGCAATTTTGTTATGGTTTTTCTTGATGATATACGTGTTATATATGTGCATCATTTAAAGAGAATCTAGAGCGTAAGAAATGAATATTTTGATGTCATTTAGTGTCTTCAATGCTCTTGCTACCTTTTAATCTTTAATGAACAATGTGTTTGTTAAATACTTTTGCAATTTTGTTATGGTTTCCCTTGATGATATACTTATATATGTGCATCATTTAAAGAGAATCTAGAGAATTTTGATCTTGTTTTAGATACTTTGGTCTAACATAATATTTAAGTAAAGGAATGCAAGTGTGGGTTTTCCAAGACATTCTTGGAGTATCTTTTGTGTTTGTATCAATTTGAAAATCATCAAAGCCATTCAAGAGTGCCTTGTTCCCACACCCTAAAAAAACTCTAGGATTTTTTGGTTTAGTAGGATTATATCATAGATTTGTTTGCAACTTCTCTTCTACTTTTTCCCCCCTAACTGAACTAATAGAGAAGGATTCCTTTCATTGTTCCATTGAGGCACAATGATATTTTACAAGCCCAAAGGAAGCCTTTGTTTCACTCGGTCCTTCATTTTTTAGTGTGGCCCTTTTGGGTTTGGTCGTGGTGTAATACTCTTACATGGTGATAAATCCATTTCTTGTAAAATATGCAAGATGAATGAAAGAGATATGTGCATGCTCACATACATCAAAGTAATTTTGGCCATGCTTAATGCAATGTATAAGTGGTGTTATTTCCCATCTTATCCTAAAACACCTATTGATATAGGGTATTTAAAAATATATATATATGGATTGCAAGGCTCCAAGACTATGAATTGGAGATAATTTATGAGAAGGGAGTGGAGAATGTTGTTGTTTATTCATTATCCTGATATAATGAACTACCCACATTTAATTCCATACTAGTTAACCAACCTTTTGTAGTTACAAGAACTCATCATAGATTACATGCATGATCCTCACAACAATTCAACTTCAAGAGGACATTTTGGTTGGTAATAAGGGCCAACATTGCACTATTGGAATGGTGTTATCCTCCTTAAAAATCACATTTGTTTTTGGTATATATCTCCTCTTGTTACATAGGATATTCAACATGGGCATGCATCTCTGTCGGCTAGTTGTGTGGGTTTTCAGAAAACTTGTAGAAATGTCTCCTCCAATTGCTATTGGAAAAGAATGATGTTTGATGTTGAGTGATTTGTGGTTGAATGTTTCACTTGTTGTCATATTAAGGTGTATATTGTCCCTTACTTTGGTGTTTTCTAGCCTAATTCAACTTCCAACCAAAAGTGGGAAGAGAGTGAAAATTTTGGAAAATGCCTCTTAATGCAAATTTAGAAATTTTACCTCAAAATTGAGGTTTCTTAGATCTATTTGCTGTGAAATTCTGTCCTTATGGACAAATCTAAAATATAATTTATAACAACATATATTTCACTTCTATCGAACCAACCCTTTGGTCACACATCCCAACTTATAACAAATCTGAAAATTACTTACACCATATTTATTAAAGCATAAATCTACCCACTTAGCTTCTATATGTGTATCAAATCACTTGAGAAAATCTTCTCAATATTATGTTAAATTAGCATACATATCCAACACTAGAAACTACTCAATCACCATAAGAACATAAGCTGAAAATCATACCTCCAAGTACACAAAGTTTGGATATAAAAGCATGCTTGATATATACATAAGATGAAGCTACAGGTTGACAATCTAGTCCTTCAATATTATCACAAGCTAGGGCTCTCCAATGCTATCCAAACTCCATCTAGGATAACCACAACAAGCTATTATCACACCAATTTTCAAACTCTAGCCATGAACTCTTCTTAGTTATAAGTCACTCTTAGCCAAAGTTGGTTGCTACACCAAACATCCAAAATGAGATATCATACACACATGAAAGTTCTCTTTGGCATGTGCACGTGCATCACTCAAGTGTACCATGTGCACGTGCATCACTCAAGTGTACAAGAGAAAATAAGACAATCTTCTACTATCTTCTTCGCATCTATCACTCCAAGTAGTCCTAGTGTTTCCAATGCCACAAACAATAGTGTTCTTCTCTTATAAGAGCCACAACAACAAGTAATCTCGTTTCTCCTCTAGGGTTCTCCTGAACCCTATCTCTCCTTGTATTCTTAGGGATAACTATAACCCTAACACATGAACCCTAGCATACTAGACAAGGGTGCAAAGTACAATGAAGAAGAAGCACCCATGAAAGATACAAGTTTTCTCCTCTTCACATCTCTAAGGAATGATGTGAAAATTAAATGCAAAATTAAGTTCATATGTGGGAAGTTTACCCATGTACACAATCTCCACCATCTCGAAGGAAGCCTCATTTCCTTTTCAATTATGTTGCTTTTGTGAAGGTCAAGAAGTTGTACTAGAAATTTCACAAATTTTGGAGCCAACCATCGATTAACCGTCCTATTTCTAATATTGAACCTATAAAATAAGAATCCTATTCATCTGGTCACAATTCAAACCTCAAACACGGAGGCATTCAATCAGTTTTGGATTTCAATTTACCCAATTCAAGTGCTTTATTGTACATGGTCCTTCCTTCTAATGAAGTGATTTTTGAAGCCATAACTAGTTCAGAGCTTCATCATGGGTATTATTTTCTTCCATTGGATACATTCATAAAATAGGATCAACCATAGATTGAGTGCAAAGAATCCATCCCTCTTAGTGATGTTGATTGTTTTCAAGTCTCTCCATCAAATATATAAGATGATACCTTGGCACCATTGGCCATAATAGAGATAATCAATGTTTCCATTGAACAAGATGATGTTGAAGAATCTAAGGTTGAAAACACTTCCATGGATTTTCTCACTTGTAAAGAATCTAATGAGTTTTCAAGTGGTGTTCCATGGATATAGGGCCTTGGAATAGATTTTATGGTGCTTTTGGATCATTATATTAGCCATGGTTGGCTTTGTTGGGCTCCGTTTTTGTCATAATTCTTTACCCAATAAAGTCAATATTTCACGAATAATTTGTGTCCATCTATGCCATAAACCCTCATTAACCATCATCATTCACAATTATACATCATGTGTGGTTAATACGTCATTTTTCTATATTTTTTTCACAATTATACATCATGTGTGGTTAATACGTCATTTTTCTATATTTTTCAATGATTAAGGACGGTTATATCATAGTTTTGTTGACAATGGTTCATGTTAAGAATTCCTGCATATCAAGTCTCTTCTCCAAGTGATCTTCAACATTCAAAGTGTTCCAACATTTGTAGTGGTCCTCTCCAAGCTTCAACTTCCTACATAGGCCACTGTTGTAAGTTTGAAAGGGTAAACAAAACTAATTCATTTCTTGTACCAGCATGTTCAATATTCCCATACGATCAATTCTCGTACTCGACATTGTAGCTTAGCTTATTGGTGCATCTCTGGGAGAAAATAGAGAACATGGGTTTTCTCCGCAGCGACGTCAACATGATGAAACATGGTTTAGAATGCGCCCAGGTCACACGTGTGGACCTCTAGCTCATAAACAACAATTCAACCCATGATTAGCAAAATTTCTAGACAGTCAACGTACACATCGATTTTCATCCAAATGAAGACGAATTTGAAGAATCTGAAACATGGGCTTTGTTCCCAGCATAGAAAGTTGAGTACAACATCGAAT
>CBVK0100675137.1:0-10431 GCA_900067695.1 Picea abies
TAATCCCTCTAATGTTTAATTATGCATAGTTCTTTGAGCCTCACCAGCACGGTGATGAAGTTTTCTTCTTGTCAACATGGTCTGGTACTTTGTTAAGTTTGTTGCCTAGTTTTAATTTTCAGATTTTGTTAGTATGTCTAGTATGCCCAGACAGATTTGTCAGCACTACCATCCGCCACCTACCCTGGTTTCCTACAAAATGACAAGGCAAGCAGCAACTGCCATTTTTAATCGAAAGAACAATTGACTTCCATATGTTTCCGTTTCCACTAATTTGACGAAACATATCAATTTTGTAAACAAACTAATAAAAAAGTCAAAACAAACTAAATACTATATAATGCAAAAAACCATATAACAATTAAAAATAAAATATACAATTTTTTGGAGATTTAACATAAAGTTGACATATATATACACATATATAAAATCAAGATATATTTATAAAAAATCATAAAGTATTCTACATCAAATTCTACTTAAATTTTAATTTATCTCATCAAAAATTAAACATACAAATATATTATGTATTCTCTTTACATGATGAAAATACCAAAATCATAATAAATCAAAATAGAATTGACACAAACATATATTCTATTTCAATTTATTTCATAAAAAATTAAATGCTTTACCAAATGGTTTTTTTAATTGGGATTGAGTGATATAAATTTATAGGAATCACTATTTTTAGTTTTTTAAAATCCATTTCTAAATACAAAAATAGATTCAACATGCTGAAATTTTTTTGGAACATTCTGATTATATAAAAATAATCACTCAAATATAAAAATCTAACAATTTTTTACTTAATTTTAATTAAATATCCCCCAAAAAAACCATTTATTAAAACATTTAACCTAATGCAAAATACCTTATTTTCAAAAATACTTTTCAAATAATGTACAAATACAGTACGACAAGATAAGATATGAAAATCATAATAAATCAAAGCAATTATGAGGCTTATATCCATATATTAGAGCATGACCTACAAGCGGGTCGAAAGAGACTTAGAAAACTAGATGTTTACAGATATACATAGCCCCAATTGATAAAATAAACGCTGATGAAATCCAATCTCTCGCACAGCTCTATCAACTAAATTATAATATTCCTCGGCTCGCCTAGGAAATCTACACTATCAAGCGAACATGAGAATCTCACAGCAGTGTATAATCCAGACCGTAGGCATTGAGGCCAGTAGAGACATGATACCGTGATAAAGTTAATGAAATTGAAGAATTTACAGGAACATCAAACTAAACATATAAAGAAAAAAGAGAAAAGGTATCACTTTCTCTTATTTCATTATTTATTTACAATAGATATATATATATTATATTACAAGCCGTATTTGAGCTTCCAACAAAATATGAAACATATATACACAAATATCTCTCGCACTTGTATATTCTAAATCACACTTCTCACTTCAACTTATGAAACATATATACACACAAATATCTCTCACTTGTTTCTTCTAAATCACACTGCACACCTCAACAGACAAATCTACTTATAAAAACAAGAACAAGAACGAATGAGAAGCTCAACACACTGAGGGTGGCGAGAATTTTAATAAACTGCGGCGGCGGCCATAGACGTGGGTTTAGCAAGGAAGGTTGGCTTCTCGTCGCCGGCCATAATCACGGTCACTCTCATGTCGCCCTGATCATCTGAAAGTTTTGACATATCCTCCGTCCTCTCATTCTTCCCATCTCCATTATGAGGAGCCTCTGATCTGTTTCTTTCTCGACCTTCCCATCTCCATTATGAGGAGCCTCTGATCTGTTTCTTTCTCGACCTACAGAAGGGCGCCCACGCATGCACTCCTTCAAGTAAGACCACGCGAGAATAATCACAGCCAAGGCAATGAGAATGAGAATCACACCAACTCCACCTAACAGATAGAGAACAGAGAACTTCCATTCGGATAATTCGCTGCCTCCCGCGCTAATATCTTTTCTCATCGATGTTGGAATCCTTCCTGCAAGGCCTGAACACCCAAATTCCGTTATAAACAAGGTGTTAGAAAGCGATTTCTTTGCAGAAACACAGAAGAACAGCAAATATGAAAAACAGAAACGCACACTCAGAACATCAGTATCAGAAAAAACACAAGTTCCTTATTTTATTCATTCAAATGCATTCAAGTAAGAAGGCGAAGCAAAACGAAAACCTTGCAGAAACACAGAAGAACAGCAAATATGAAAAACAGAAACGCACACTCAGAACATCAGTATCAGAAAAAACACAAGTTCCTTATTTTATTCATTCAAATGCATTCAAGTAAGAAGGCGAAGCAAAACGAAAACCTTTCGTAACATAACTTCAGAGAAAAAAAAAGGGCAACTCCAAAAATTGATATGGAAAAGTTGAAGCTGAAACGAAATAAGTCATATCAGCATAAAAGATGAAGCTTGAGCCGAGTACGAAAGATGCCGTGCCCATTACAGCTGACACCAGTACAGAAATATACCACTTATATGTATGCGCCTGAACACTGGTTCGGCTCTGACTGGTGTACAAACAAATATTCTATCGAGTGGATCTCGGACTAACACGCATTATTCTTCTGTGGAGGAGCCGATACAGCTATAATATCTTTGGATGGAAACAATTGAGCCAATAAATTTTGTTCTTTGTGGGTGAATTCGAAACGCAGGCTCCACTCACGTAAGTGTATCGTACTGGGTGGATTAGTGGAGAGGTTAAATGTCCTTCGGCCGAGAGTAAAGCTGCCAGGAGGGTAAGGGTAAGGGGACAGATTCAGATTAACGTAAAGCTAACACTGTGTAGAGAGGCATTGAAGTGAGACTTGAAAAAAAAATTAACAAATATAATGTATATGTTTAGTATGAATTGAATAAATCATGGGTTTCAAAGGTTCTCGTTAGGAGCTACATTTTAAAAGTATATTATCATTATAAAAGGTTTATACAATTACAAATATGAAATATAACAAGTATGGCAGTGGCATCAGCTATACTTGCTGCACTAATTAACATGGGTTCTAGTTTTGATATATTAAAAAATAAGAAATATTTATTACAATGATATTGGGAAAGTGAATGTAGCAATAAAACTTGAAAGTTTTTGGTCAATAAGATATTAGATAAATGAGATTTAAAATTTAAAATAAATTATTATTTATATTTTATGGTCAACCATGAACTAATAAAAAATCAAGCCTAACTCAAAGCTATATACCATGCCTATGGACATATATAATAAGAATAAAAGTAATTTGTAACTCTTACTAACCAAATAAGAGACTAATAGCAACTAAGAAAATGGATATAATTGTACAATAGAGTTTTTCTTAACTAACGATGACTAATAGAGTGAATATAAGTGGAAGTCATTACAAATCATGAAAGAAATATGATTTTGTAAAATTTAAATCATATATTATTTATTCAAGAGTAATTAAATAGTAAACCTTTGAGATGTTAAAATATAAAAATAAAACTTTAAAATGGTAGATAAATTAAAGCTTGTAGACATAAACAAAATTTTAAAGAAAGTCCATTTCATGGAAACAAGTAATTTTGATTAAAAGATTAAATATATTTGTCAGATGTTGGCATTATTATTATAATAATAAGCTAAGTGAGCAAGCAATAATATTCTATTAATGTTTGTGGATATTAGTGGAATAGTTTGTCACAACATATCTTATTCAAATGTTGACCAAGTCAAAGTCAAAGGTTGACCAAGTAAAAGAAGTCATGACTTACTCTATGAAGTCAAAAAACAAAGCTAGAAGGGGCTTCTAACTTCAGAGCATGGAAGACAAGGATTGACCTCATCCTTTCCAAGAATAAAGTGTTGGATATCGTGAAAGGCAAAATCATGGAACCACAATTTGAAGTGGGAAAAGAGAAGGAACCTCAAAACGTTGCAGTTATCGAGAAGTTCAAGGAAAATGAGATCAACACTATGAGTATCATAGTGGACTCTGTAAAAGACCACTTGATACCTTACATCTCTCTTCTTGACTCATCTAAGAGACGTATGATGCCCTAACTAACCTCTTCTCAGTCAAAAACATTGGACAAGTAATGAATTTGAAGAATGGGCTCCATGACATGAAAATGAATGATGATGATAGAATAACATCATACTTTGTAAGAATCTCTGATCAACTACAAGTTATTGAAGAAATCATTTCAGAAAAGGATCTAGTAAATACATTACTCAATGGCCTTCCCAAGACATGTGATGCATTTTCCGCAAGCATGAACACAAGAAAGGAGTATCCCACATTTGAAGAATTTTGGACTTCGTGTGCACGAGAAGAATCTAGGATTAATGCAAAAGAGAAATGCCAAAAGAAATATGATGATCAATCCTTCACAAAAAAAATCAAGAATTTCAAGAATAAGACGAAGTTTGGTTTAAAGAAGAAACCAAATCAAGAAAAGGATATGTCAAAAATACAATTCTTCAACTGTTGAAAATATGGTCACTACAAGAACCATTGTCCATACAATTCTTCAACTGTTGAAAATATGGTCACTACAAGAACCATTGTCCTGAGTTAAAGAAAAGGAAGGAAACAAACAAAGCAACAATTTTCGAAGAAAGGGAACCCTCAAAGAAAGCCAAACGGGATAAAAAAAACTTCTTCTTCTTGTCAAGGTAACAATATTCTTCCATAACATAGTTCTTGTACATACCATGTTTACATAGTTCCAGTACATATCATGCATATCTATTTCTTAGAATAAAATATGGTGAGTGAAACAATACCTATAAAAGAATAACAAGATAAGGATTTCCATTACGATGACTACAAGAAGATGAAGTACATTTGAAAATTCCTAAGGAAACTATTATAACAATTGCCAGATAGGTTGAAATCATAATCAAACTTGAAGAGACCCAGAAGGAATCAAATAAGAAAGAAGTCGATAATCAAGAAGAAATTAGAATAAGAATTGTGACACTTTTCATAAGGCAATAAGGATGTAGACAGAAGCATGGACTCTCTTAGATGGAGGGAGTTGATTACAAAATTCTAAAACAAGAGAATGCAGATTCATGCATGAAGCAAGGATTAGGAGGGAGATAATCCTAAATGATATGATCCATTGAAGAATCTGTGAATATTATGAAGTATCTGTTCATGTTCTCATTGAGAGTAGAAACCATGATAAGCAACACGTTTTCAGTTTGACTCTAGAAGAAGTCTTCCTCGAAAATAAGTCTTCTTCGTAAAGAAGTCTTAGGTATCATTGGTTGTTCATCTACATCCTTGTTTCTATGATTAAAGGAAGAAGTTGAAATCTTTAGGAAGGAAGGGCATGGAATCTATAGAAGACTCCATGGACCCAAAAGATAAAGAGGAACATGAGGAAGAACATGAAGATTCCAAGAAAGAAAGAAAAGTGAGAACAACCAGTTATTATACCAAGAATCATAAGAGTACCAACTTGGTTTCAACTCACTAGAAGCAATCAACCAGAAGAAATGGAAGTTGCGATGAAGAACAATGTATGTAAGAAAATGAGATAAAGACTTATGAATAGAGGCATTAAAAGATTCATAACTAGAGGATCTTCTAGAACAAGGGAGAAGAGTATGAGGACAGCTTGTTCTAGTAAACGACATATACCTCTTGCAGTATCCATGGATTGAAATTTACATTTAAAAGATTGTTCTTCCCAATAAAGAAAATTGAGAAAGAAGCTTATACTAGAAAGAGACCCATGTATGTAGATATAAAAAGACATTGTATGGATTCAAGCAACGTGATGCAAAGTATCTCCTATACAACATAAGCGTGGTAAAAAAATTCTATGATAGAGAAAGTGTATTAGGATGTTTACTCAGAAGTCCGGGATGATGGTTGTTAATCCATGGAAAACTCCCATGATGAAAAATTTGAAGAAGTTGAAAGACTCTAATCTAGTATACTTGTCTCTATATCGACAATTGATTGGATCGTTAATGTGTTTGGAGAATATTTAGTCATATATTTTCCTTGTGGGACGTTTAAATTATGACATACAGCTGCATGAATTTATCGTTTTAGATTGGGTAGGGAGTGTAGATAACAAAAGATGTGCTACTTGTATATCTTCAGTTTGATCTTTGCCACGATGTCATGAGCTAGTAGGAAACATAAGTCTATTGCAATCAACACTACAAAAGCAAAGTATATTGCAACTTGTGATGTTTGTATAGAAGCAATATGTTGATTTCTGGACTATCTTATGAGGTGTTGAATTTGACCATGATATATTGTAATGATCATAGCTTTGTGAATATTTCATAGAAATTGGTGTTCCATGACAGGCCAAAGTACATTGATATCAAGAATTATATTCTCTATGATAAGTACAGAAGAGAGAAGTGGTTCCCCAGTATATCTCCACAGATGAGTAGATAGCAGATATTTTCTTAAAGCCTCTATCCAAGATGAAAAGTTTGCATACTTAAGAGACAGGCTCGGGCTTGTGGAGTTGACTTCCTTATTGGAAAAGGAAGTGATTTCTCCCAGGTTTGGAGGGAGCACTGATGTGTTATTGATTTATGGACAATCATTTTCTAGTTTAGGAAAATGGTCCAAGATGGGAAATTCCTTTCCAGTTCAGAAAGTGGTTTGAGATTTCTGACAGATAGGCATTTTACAGTTTGAAAAATGATCTAGATCGAACAGTCATTTTTGTAATGAAAATCGTCTGATAGATTGATGATGTACCATAGACAATGATTCCCCTTATGGCCAGTGTGGGGGAATGGTATAGGAAAATCATTCTTCTTGACAGTCACTCTGAGTAGTGGTCAAGTAGACTGGTTTGCCTCGTGAGGCATTTATTCTTTCAAATTTCACAATTATGAGCAGTTTCGAAGAATGGTCTGTTTTGGAGGTTGGTACAGGATAGTCATTTCCATAGGAAATGGTTTGGACAATCATTCCCTAGGGAAGACTCATTCTCTCCAGGTTGCACTGTGATTAGTGTTGAAGGACCTAGTTAGGCGAATGGTCCAGGTTCAATAATTAGGGATAGGCATTCCCTAGGGCAGACTCATTCCCTCTAGGTTGCACTATGATTAGTGCTAGAGGAATGGCCTAGTTAGGCGAATGGTCCAAGCTCAGAAATTAGAGACAATTATTCTTCTATTCTTGGGAAGAATAGTCCAGATAGCCCATGGATGATGTCTTACCTTTTGAGGGAAGATGCTCTTCTAGATCTCAAAGATCGTGAGTGGAAGAATGGCCCAGATGACTCAAGTTATATCATGATATTGTTTTATCCAAGTTGATATTAGATGATATGCTTGTTTTGGATACTATATGTCTATGGACAATGGTTTTATGCTATTGTGGTGGATGTGCTCCACTGGTAGTGACTTTGTGTCACTAGTTGGTATCTGTGTGCTACTAGAAGTGGTTATGTACCATTGTATAATAGTTGTGTACTACTATGGATAGACACAGTTGTGTTCTATTGGATGGAATTTTTCTTACTACTATGGATAGACACAGTTGTGTTCTATTGGATGGAATTTTTCTGATTACCATAGAGACTATCCCTAGTATTGGAGATATTTTCCAGATAGATGGATAGTATGTTGATGGACATACATTCTCCTTGTGAAAAATGGTCCAGGACAATCATTCTTCTAGGATGTATGTCCAGATTAGAAGAATGATTATTGTATAGCTGTGTGGAGTGAGTGAATTATTCAACATCATTCCCAATTACTCAGATGGAGTATGGCTTCAAGAGATAATGCAATTGATGTTATCATATGATACTGATAGTGATGATTATTCTCATGATTTGACCATGAGATAGCATGTGTGGCTATGATGATGCTACCAGTTGAATGGTCTATTTTTTATCAAGACCATTTCCTTTAATAACTCCCTAACTAGGAGGGATTGTTGATATTATGGTACTTGTGGGAGGTATTAACCTCTACATGTAACCCTGTTGAGACTAGAATATTCTAGGAAGCAAGAGAAACCCTAAAACGTTGGATAATAACCCTAGGAGGCAAGGTGGATCAAGAGAATATTTATTATTGAGTTATCAACCTCCAGAAGTAGAAGTCATGCCAGTTAAGTCACTTGGAGGACTATAAATACGAGGGAGCTAGAGCTCATTTGACACACTCACTCTCACAACTGCATACGACCAGTGGTGCACAAGTTTGGATAGGAGTTGCAGTTGCAGCTGCTACAACTGACATTTAGGTTTTGGCTTGGAATTTCTCTTTGGTTATGGTTTGGACTTTATTTCTGGTATGCTAGCTCTGGACAGAGGTGCGCTACCTTAGTTGGCTATTCGTTCTAGGGTTTTCTTTCGTAATTATTCTCTCCATCAAGGTTAATGTGCTCAAGGGTGGCCTTTGTGCCTATGGTTGGGTGACAATATTGCTATATTGTCTATGGTGAAATGAGAGCACCTACTTTTCTAACAATACATATGTACAATATTTTATATACATACGTAAAAATTCTTATATATAGATGTACTTTTCAAGCACATTATCTCATTCAAGAAGAAGAAATAAATATTTCTACAGAGATTTTTATCTACATGGTTTTGAGTTTCGTTTCAACAAATATTATGCCTTCCTTTTAAAATAATGTGAACCCATAATCAACTTTTAATTTGAAATATGAAAGAAAAATAGAATGTATAGGTCATCAAATAGCTTAATATTATCATCTCATTTAAAATGAAAAAGAATTTTTATAGACACACATTTGAAATCTCATGCTTTAGACTCAAATTTGAGAAATCACTAATATAATGCCTCAAATAGTTCTTTGTGGGAGAAAAAAATAATAATATCCCAAATGTAATAAGCTTAACAATGTTTAAAATAAGAGGGATGAAACTACCTCAACAAGGTCTCAATGACAATTAGATAAAAAAAATTAAACTACATTTTCCTTTTTACAAGTAGGGATTTTGCTCCTTTGGACCTAAAATATCATGAGAAATGAATGGGAGAATCTAGAGAAAGAGTTGATCAGAATGAGATGGTCACGCTTCCAAACATACATAAAAATAATGGAAAGAATCAAGAAGAAAGAAATATGAGGGAGAAATTTAGGGACAAACTTGCTTCTTGCAAATGCTTCACCACTACAAAAACTCTTGACTTCCCACCCTTTCAATATGTTTTTTTCCTATTTTGAAATATTCACTTCATCTTCTTGTAACTAATTTTCAATTAGGGATTTATTTTCCCATGTGTAAATTTGAAGCTAGATATATGTGACATCAATTGGGACCCATATTAGAAGCTCAAAAATTCCTTTAATAAACAATTTTCTAGAAATAATTAGCTTCCAAGCTAGAAAATAGTCCTGGATGTAATTTATTTTTTAGGGAAAGATAGTCATAATTTCAGCCATGGAAACCAATTCCAAATTTTCTTCTCATCTCTAGCTTTCCATCGAGCTCTAATTTTCTCAATTTGGTGTTATAGAAATTTTTTCCACACTCTCTACATCATGCTTTGTTGGCTTGCCCTTTCCCTCCACAGACTCAATTTCCCTAGTTTGCTCAGTCAAAAGTCAAAAATTCAAATTTTTGTACATATACATGGGATGCAATTACACAACATGCGTATATGCAGGCTTCTCCATTACAACCCGTGTACATCGGGTTTTGTACTAAAAATTAAAAATATTTCATATTTTCCATGCCAAGTCATAGGATACATATGTTGGAAATGATTTGATTCAACCCTTCAATTCCCATTGAAGGCTATAAATTGAAATATATAAAATCCTTGAAAAGAGGAGAACGAATGGAGAGAAAGTACACTCTAGAGAAATTTTGCCTCATATTACATCGTTAAGTCTACATCCCTTAGTCCTTTAAGTATGAACTTTCCTTATGTTCATCCCCCAAGGTCTCCCTATCCTATGAAGGAGGAACCCAATTACTCCTAGAACTTGTGAGCTTTCCTTGTGGAGGATTGAAATGGTGAAGGCCTAGGTTGAGGGGCTTATTTTCTTAGTTTCGACGAGTTGTTGATACATGAGGTTGTCACCTATGTACTCTTGTTGATTATATTAATAGAAATACTCTTTTATCATCCAAATTCCTTTAAATTTTAACTCTCCTTATGTTCATCCCCCAATCTCTCCCTATACTGTGAAGGAGGAACCCAATTACTCCTATAACTTGTGAGCTTGCCTTGTGGAGGATTGAAGTGGTGAAGGCCTAGGTGGAGGGACTTAGTTCCTCAGTTTTGATGAGTTTCCGATACATAAGGTTGTCACCTATGTACTTTTGATGACTATATTAATATAAATACTCTTTTCTTGTCCAATTATATGTTGCAAATATTTATATTATTTTCCATGGGTAAATTTTCTATACACGTTGATAGATTATGCTAGTTTATATGTTGACATTTCATACATTTTCCATATGCATGTGTATCTTG
>CBVK0100675140.1:0-11974 GCA_900067695.1 Picea abies
AATATATGTTAAAGGATGAGAATAAATTGTCAATCAGGTCCCAAAACTCATTTCTATAATCCTTCAGTATGAGATGTTTTTTTTATAAGTATTTATGACTTGATGCACAATTTGTTCAACATCTCCAAATATTGTCAGTCCCTCCATTTTCATTTCCTTTGTAGCTATGAGCCTAAAAACTAAGGCTTCATATTCAACAATATTTTTTGTTGTTTCAAATTAAATATTCAAGGATAGAGTTGTGACATCCTAAGAGAGAGAAATGAAAAATACCCCATCACCAACATCATCCTTTTAAGAAGAGCCATCAAAGTACATCTTCTAGAAATGACCACCTCCACCTTTATTTTCATGTTTTGTTGATGACTCATTTTTTATCTCTAAGGGTGGATGAGGGGAATCAATAAGATGAAGAATACTAGACCTAGAATCAATATAAACAACATAGATGGGATGTTTTATTGGGTTGTTCTCATCATTAATGATATATGTCAGTGGAGCTTATTTATACAGTCTCATGTGATCACCCCCAAATACTGGTATTGTAGCATAAGAAAGATCCATTTTCAAAGTTCCTCCTAACCTCTTAATCCATGATCTAGACAACAACATCCAAAATTTGGGGAGTACATCTGCAACTACAATGTCCATGGCCATGATTTTCATAGAAAATTGGAAAAGTGTGACAACTAGATCTTTAATAACCCCAAGACATTTTACTGTGACAACTAGATCTTTAATAACCCCAAGACATTTTACTTTCCTTGAGTTAAAAGAATACAGGTCATGATAATATTTAGTGATTTCCATGCATAATTCATCCATGACATCCTTAGGCATCAAATTATGGGATGCACCTGAATTTGTAAGCAAATTGTGCAAAACCTTGTCATGCACATTCAAAGAAGTATAAAATGGAGGAGAAGAATCATCTCTATCTTCCACTAGTGGTCCTAATATAAATACAGGATTCTCATCCTACAAGTCAACTGAATCTGATGAAGGTGGATAATATTCGGGTTGCAACATCCTTGAGATGGATATTTTAAAGTCCTATTTTTTCATCAATTTAAGGAGTGGGAGAAGAATCTTGATTTTCTGGATTTCATTCTCAAAATAAAAAGAAGATTGGTGGGAGAAGAATCTTGATTTTCTGGATTTCATTCTCAAAATAAAAAGAAGAATGGGACTTTTGGGTTTTCTTTACCTCATGAGTAGGAACCTTGATTATGGGATGATTTTTTTGTTCTCTTGCTTCTTTGTTGGTTGTATCCACAAATTTTGAAGGACTATATGTATTTTTAGGCTCAGTAGATGCACTTGGTTTTCCATCCTTCTATTTTGATATCAGATTGTACTTGTTTTGATCTTTATCTTGATTGACTTGCTCTCCTTGGCATAACTCATCTAGTTAATTACACATCAAGGACTCTTCATAAGCACTATGTGCTTAATGACGAGAGGAAATTGTATCTTGTAAAAAATGAATTTCTTGATTGTCATCCTCATTTTTTCCTTCTTCATCATCAACAAAAATTTTCTATAAAGGATCTTGAACTTTTTGGTCATCCCTATTTCTCTTATGTCTCTGCAAAATATGAGGTGTATTGTTTTATCTTCTAAATTGATTTATATTAGAATCATTTGGAGGATTTTTATTTTCTTGTCTTCATTCAATATTAAACCTTTCCATTTATGTAGATAATGACTTGACCAACTTCATCAACTAACCAACCTTTGGATCAGTACTTGAAACATCTGAAGAAGAAGCTTCTATTTTATGTTTTGTCCTCTCCCTATCAAATCTTCCCCTCAACTTATCTATTGTTAGTATATTTGATTCAACCCCTACATAAACATATTTCATATGAGCCAATGTTGCATACCTTCTTTCTCTCAATAATAGACGAAACTCTATGTCAAAAGAAATTGCATAAGTTATTTTTGCAGAGATCTCAGTGGGATTAATCTCAGTAGGAATTTTATTGTACATATTGTTAAATATTTTTGAGAAATATGCTCAGTAGGAATTTTATTGTACATATTGTTAAATATTTTTGAGAAATATGACACAGATTTTCCCTCTTTCCTTTTGAGATCCACAAATTCTATAATGTAATACAATAAAAAAAAATTGTCACCCTAATACCTTAAGAAGGCATCATTCAGGGCCTCAATTCTAGCTATTAATCCAGGGGATAAACTTTTAAACCACTTCTAGGCTTCCCCATCTAGGATTTTAATAGAGACCCTCATCCATACATCTTCATTTTCAATGTTTAGTTTATATGCATAGTTGTAAAATGAAACAAGATGCTCTTCTATGGTAATATCTTCTTCTCGAATAAATTTATGCATGTACATAAGGTAATCTGCAACCGGGAGATCATTCATGGGTTGAGAAATAATTAATGGTGCATACCTATCAACCACAATGGCATACATTATGTTCTAAGGAGGATTAAATCCTTCCATTGGATTTGAAAAAGGAGGACTCTGACTTTTGGGAGAAGTAACATGTGATTTTGCAGGCGATAATGAGCTCTGTATAACATGAGGGTTTTAAAAAGGAGGAGTATGGGGTGAAGAAGATTCAAACTTAACATAAGATAGATTAGACTTAGGTATATTTGATGAAAATTTAATAGAAAATGAGGTTCCTTCTTCTTTGGTTTCAAAAAACTTAAATAAATGATGAGTTGGAGAACCTAAGAAAGGAAAATATTCTGAACTTTCAAGTCTAAACCACTTAATAATTTCAGGAGATGCAAGAAAATCAAATATTTCTAAACTTTCTCCTTTCAAGTCAGGACAAAAAGGTGTGTATTCAACATAAATACCTTCTAAGTCAGCTTTTACAGGAGTTCCAACTATAGGTAAATGAGAAACTTCATAAACAACAACTGGAAAATAAAAATAGGGTTATGTAGGTCTCTAGAAATACTTGACTATTTGGAAGAGGATGCTCCTTGCAAATATTTTCCCTTCTTAATGAGTTTTTCTAAGTCAGGTTCAGGTGTAGCCATAAGTGACTCTGGGTTAGCCATCGTATTCCTTCTGTTGGGATCCAAAACTGAATTTGGAGTCTCCAGGTGCACTATGCAGTCATTTTGTTTATTGATTTATGTACACCAAAAAAATGAGTAGTACCCTTATCGTACATCCCAGGGAAAGATATTCAATTTCTCCTTCCCTAGAAACAGTGCCAAAAATGTTAGTACTAGAAGTCTTGGCTAGATTTCTATAGGTGTGAACCTAATACCCATCAAAAAACTTGTAGGTTTGTTAAATATACGAGTTTAGTTCAATGTGTAAAGAATGGGTGAGAAGCTCAGGTTAAAACATCAACAAAAAACCTCCAAAATATATACACCAACAAGCAAGGCTTGAATATTCTCAAACCAATATTTTGAATATAAATGGAAATATAGAAGACTTGTAATAAAATTTAAAATACATGCATCAGGTTACATCAGGTAATTATGAAACGCATACAGTGGAAATATCATCAAGTAGGAACCTCTTAATCAACAAGAGAGTACTTTGATAACATTTTCACCTATTAGCAAACAATAAACTATTTGTTGCATTAAGGAACAAGTGCTAGGATGAATCCTTAATCAATAGATATCATCAAATTAATATTGAAACACAGATATGACAGTCAGAGAAGAAATTGATCATTAACTATTCAATATTCTTAAGTCTAATACATACAATCTGGAAACTTCTTTAAAGTTGAGAGTAAAGATATGAGTCTCAATCTATGACCATTTGAACCCTATAATGGAGTTACATTACACATTAAATAGAAAATTACTTGAAAATCTTCCTAGAAGTTGCCACCTAACTCCTACATAGGATCATGTTCCTTAGAGAGGCCTAGAAATAGGCAAACAATAGAAAATATAACAAAATTCTATATTTTAAGAAGATGTTGGTCGCATTAAATACAACTGCACCCAACTCATTGCATGGATCTTAGGGGCAGGTGTCCTTCGATGTCCAAATTGTTTTTTAGGAGCTATATGAACCTTATTTGATAGTTGGCATCCTTCCTACATATCTAAATCCAAGTAATTGTTAAGTTCACAAAGCATGTGCTACAAATCGTTCCATTTTAGCAGTTCACAGTGCCTTCAACAACATGCACTGCAAACTTTCCTGTAGGTGTCATTTTTCCCTCAAAACTTGTCATGTGATGTCAAAATTGTGAAAAAAGCCTTCAAATCTTTGTTGATGCCTACTATAACCTCTAAATCACAAAAATGGCTTGCAAAAATATCATGTGAGCAACATAATGTAAAAATGCTCCTTAAAGTTGTAATCATGCATATAGAAAGTCCATATAAAAATTGATAATTTTGATGCAGAGATGATGCTTCATCTTCTTCTCCTAGTGGTCACTCGAGCCAACATGTCTAGGTTTTGTTTTGATTTTTTTTCCTTCAACTGCTGCACTTCCTCCTTCAACTTCTTGTTTTCATATTGATGGGATCTATTCAGCCTGTACAGATTATTCATTTTCCTATGAAAAGATATGGATCTCTTAACCCATTGCTTTTCTTTTTTAACAGTTTCTTCACTCATATCTATAGTTCTCTTTAGTTGAATCTTTCCATGTATATTTTCCTTCTTTAATTGTTCATTCTCATCCCTTGCCTCTTTCAACTGCTTCCTGAGCCTTTTGAAAGTGGGATCCCTCTCATGAGAAGGATACTTAATCTCAATGATTTTTATTGGCTCTTTACAAGGCTTGGTTTTGACTATTAGTTGAGATGATACTCTAGATGTACCTTCTTCCACAGAGACATGTTTCTTTGTTGCTGATCTAGTGAATGGTCTTCTAGACTTAAGAAATTCTACAACAACAGGTGGAGAGAATACAAGTTTCTTTCCCTTTAAACTCCTTTATTTTATAGAGTATTTGATCTAGTGAATGGTCTTCTAGACTTAAGAAATTCTACAACAACAGGTGGAGAGAATACAAGTTTCTTTCCCTTTAAACTCCTTTATTTTATAGAGTATTTATCCATAGGTGAAGTCTCTACTACAGGAGAATATTCTTCATCAATAGGTTGTGAAGGACCTTTACCTATCTTATCAATATACTTAGAGGACTTATCCTTTTTATCCATTTTCCACATTTTACTAGACTCTACATGCACATTATTTTCAAGAGAGATAGGTGTATATCTCTTTGATTGTGGTGAATAAACAACATCTGGTTGAAATCTTGATGCAACTAGGTAAGTATACCAATTAGTATTGGTATTCTTCGATTCTTCTAACACTATAATTTTGATCAAACTAGAATGAAGGAAACGGGTATCCACTTTCTTAGATGGTGCCAACCACCCCCTTATCTCCTATCAATGAGGAACTGACTTGAACTCCTAGTCTAGGATCATTAAATTCGTCGAACCGAATAGTTCGTCGGGCTCCTAATGGAATCATTTTAGCTTAACACATGCCCTTTTTCTTCCTCGACACCCACTATGTGGTACCTATGGACCCTATCCTTAGCACTTTTCAACTCTTTCACCAACAACCTTAGCTCTCTATGCTAAGCTCCTTTTTTGATGTGACCATGTACTTCGAACTTGGGCTAGCTTCCTTCATGATCTCGCACTTCAGAACTTTCATGATTTATTTCCTCCTTTTCCCCGATTCCTGAATCAGTGAATTCTGGGGGACTAAATCTACGGTCCACGCTCTTCTCATGATCAATGGCTGTGATAAATTTGCAAGTTAGGACTTCGCAAGTCCTTTCTTCTCCCAAGTCTACTTTTCCCGACTTGCGAATCAACGATGTGATGATCCTGATCCCATGTGTCCCTTTCCTATGGATGGCTAGGATTGCTTCGGCTTTCCTAGTTCTTTGGGTATTCTCTCCTCGACTTTCTCCGAAGGGTTCTTCCTCTGAAACATGTGGGTATATGCCATGTGCCCTTCCGAATCCAATGTTCTAGACTGAAATTGCTCTTTGTGACTTCGTGAAGATCTTTATTTGCTCTCAACAAACCTTCCGAACTTATTGCTCCTGAACCTCTTGATCTTCTACCACCTGTATCCTCCTCGACGATGGATGATTTCACCATCTTTGGGACTTCGGCAAGACCTTGACTCAGTTTCACACTTAGCACAAATTTTCCTTTCGAGACTTAGGCTATTCTGTAACACTTTCTACACTCCTTACAGAGTGCTACACAAGTTCTTCTGTGGATTTTCTCGTTTTGAAAAACTTCAAGGTTACTAGTTCCTTTGCATCCTTTAGTGGACCTTTTCTTTCCCTTCTGCAGTCTCTCACTCTCCTTCCTGAGCTTGTAAGGTAAACTTACAACACCTTAGGTGCACTCCTTGTGCTTGGCTCAACTCTTCGATGGCTTCTCCCTTAACCTTAGGGAAATTTTTAAGGCATATCCTTTCCTTTGTCGACTCACTTCTTGCAAAGCCTTCCTTCACCAAAATGTTTGGAAATTCTGGGATTCTCCAACACCTCCAACCATGTTTCTTCTGTACATCCTCACACTAGCTCTATACCCTCCTGAAAGAGTGTTTCAGAGTGTTCAGTAACTCTGAACTTTGTTTCCTTCCACATAGTATTTATTTCCAAGGTACTTAACCACCTTGAAATTTATCCATGAGTCTATAAATTAATGTGGTGTGCCCTTCTAGAAACTTCTCTTCTGACTCCGATGAGTTCAGACACGCACTCCTTGCATCGACTCATAGATTTTTCTTGATCTGTTGTGCACTCCTTGCACTTCGCCTAGAGAACCAGACTTAACTCAAAACACTCTCAGATAGAAAACTATACCTCTATCCCTACAGATGATTTATAACATTCATATACAATTCACAAACATGCAAATGACATTCATAACACAACATCCATTACACAGAAATGTAGAACAGGAAAAACTGTCATTTTCTATTAATGGTGGAATGTCAAATTAGAATAATGGAGTTCGAGCTACAACTGAGTCTCGACTCTCTATGTTTCTTTTCATATGACCCGACCTATCCAACCCAACCTCTACTTTTCTTATAATACAAATATTTATAGAAGAGGGGTTGTATGAGCTTCCCTCACAAGCTAAATTTTTGGTGTTAAATCACCATTCAAAATGCCTATCGAAAGGTCAAATTACAATGATGGAAATCTTCCCCGAATCGAATGCAGATCCATTCTTCCATCACCCACTTAATGGAGACCTTATCTCCAGCTTTTGCAAAATCATGGTTTGTCTCTTCGAGCTTGTCCTCCTTAATTTCCTAGATCGCGCCTTGGATTCTCAAGGAAAAATGAGAGGGAGGTGCCTCTCCTTCCTTAAATGCGCACCATGCATGAAATTTGATTGTTGCATGCTAAGGTGGAGCGATGCTCCTGCATCATACTCTATGGCTATGAAAATCATGAGCTCTTTCTCATTAGTTTTCCAGTGTGGTTGAAATCCTCCTGGATCCCAAACTTTCTCTTGGAGATGTCTCTCAACTCCTCTTCCTTGTTGCTTCTACTCCTGCACCATATGCGTTGCTTGTGAAGTTTTCTTGTTGCTCAGCTTCCTCGTGTTCACCAATTCCTTGGCTGACTCCAAAATCATCTTCCTTATCTCCTTAATTACTTCATCCAGCATCTCTATCGACTGACTTTCCTTCTGCAGACTAGCTTATTGCATTCCTCCCTTTTTCATGGAAAAATCATGTTGATTTCCCATGTCATCTTCTCCATCTCTTGTTGCCTTGACTTGCCACTCTGCTACATCCTATACTTCTACAGTGTCAATATTGAACTTTCGTTGAGCTACTTCCTCTAACATATTGACCCCTATCATTTTCTTGACTCGTTCTGTTCCAACTTCCACCAACTGTGACTTGTGCTAGTGTATCTCCTCCTGCATGGCTATTTCTCGGTAGCCACCTTCTAGTTCTATATTTCCCAACCAATCCTCCAGTGTCTTTAACTCCAATTCCCACTGAGTGATTTCCCAACCAATCCTCCAGTGTCTTTAACTCCAATTCCCACTGAGTGAGTAAGTCAATTGGGCATTCTCCTTCTATTGGGACAGACATCAGTATATGCTCCTCTTCTTCCATGATAGTCTCAGCTTGTTATCTTCCTATCTCATTTGCAATATCTATGCTAGCCTATCCTTGGCCTCTTGGAAGTAATATCTCAACTCCTCCAATGATCAAAATGATACACTGATCCTTCTCTTTGATGGTGGAATTTTGTAACTTCTCATCATCTTCATTCACACGGCTCATAGCTCCACGTGAATCTCCATCTGAGTGATGTCTTCCTTCTGTTTCCTCTTCATCTGTCAACATCCTCTCACATGAACTATCAGATGATATGATCTCTTTTTCCTTGCCCACCTATAAATCTGGGATGTCTCCTCTTCCCACCTGGAAGTTTATGAGATCCCCTGACCCCTTCTCATTGACCACCTAGCAAACTATGAGTTTCTTGTTAGATCTCTTTCCCTTGTGACTGAGGGATTCAACATGCCTCAAACACATTTTTAACACTTGTTGCTTCCTTCTGGTTAACAACTTCTGAACAAACGATCTAGTTTTCCTCTTCAAAGGCCCTTCATACCTCCAGTGTACCTTTGAATTCTTCTACATATCAAATGAAAGTTTCTCCATATGTGCTTGGATTTCATTGAGCTCCTTGTCCATCTCATCCTTTCTCTTCTGTGAGTAGACTCCCCTTTGACCTTGTTTATGACCACCGATGGCCATCTTCACCTTCTACCTTCTCTCTTGGAAAGTTTGTTGTTCATCCTGCGACTGAGAGCATATTCAGCTTCTCCTTCACCTGAAATCTACATATGAAAACCCCTATGATACCAGTCTCGTATCAGACTATCTCCTTTGTCTCCTCCTTAACCTTCTATCTAAAAAAAAAATCAAGCTCTCATATCTCCTTTTCCTATGAATCTGCCGAAAAAACCATATCTGATACCACTTTGGCACCAACCACCTCCTTCTCTCTTTTCAATGAGGGGATTACTCGACGTCTCGTTCTAGGATCGTTCAAGTCATTGAACCGAATGGTTCATCGGCCTCCAGATGGAACTGTTCAAAAAAAAAATCAAGCTCTCATATCTCCTTTTCCTATGAATCTGCCGAAAAAACCATATCTGATACCACTTTGGCACCAACCACCTCCTTCTCTCTTTTCAATGAGGGGATTACTCGACGTCTCGTTCTAGGATCGTTCAAGTCATTGAACCGAATGGTTCATCGGCCTCCAGATGGAACTGTTCTAGCTTGACACGGGCCCCTTTTCTTCATCGGCACACACTATGTGGTACTTGCAGACCCTCTCCTTAGAAATTTTCAACTCTTACACCAATTGCCTTAGCTCTCGATTTTAAGCTCCTTCCTTCATGTGACCACAGACTTCAACCATGGGCCAACTCCCTTCGTGATTCTGCACTTCAGAAATTTTGTGATTTTTTCCTCCTTTTCCTTGATTCCCGAATGGACGAATTATGGGGGACCATATCTACGCTCCACGCTCTTCTTGCGATCAATGGTTGTCATCAATTCACTAGTTCAAACTTCATGAGTCCTTCCTTCTCCCAACTCTACTTTTTTTGACTTGTGAATCAATGATGTGCCAATCCTAGTCCCATGTGTCCCTTTCCTATGTACAACTAGGATTGCTTCAGCTTCCCCATCTCTTCAAGTATTCTCTCCTCGACTTTCTCCGAAGGTTTCTTCCTCCGAAACATGTGGGTCTTTGCCATGTGCCCTTCCAGATCTAAAGGTTTGGACATAAATAACTCTTCGTGACTTCGCAAAGACCTTCATTTTCTCTCGGTAAACCTTTTGAAGTTCTTTCTCTCGAGCCTCTCAATCTTCAGCCTCCTGTCTGCTCCTCGACGATGGATGATTTCACTGTCTTCGGGACTTTGGAAAGCCATTGACTCCTTTTCACACTTAGAGCAATTTTTCCTTTTGACACTTAAGTTGTTCTTGAACACTTTCTGCACTCGTTGTAGATTCCTACACAGGCTCTTCGACAGATTTTCTCAGCTTGAAAACCTTTGAGGTTACCAGTTCCTTTGTGTCCTTCAGTGGACCTCTTCTTTCCCTCCTGCAGTCTCTCTCTCTCCTTCTTGAGCTTGTAAGGTAAACTCACAACAACTTAGGTGCACTCCTTGCACTTAGATCAGCTCTTCGACAACTTCTCCCTTAGCCTAGGGTAATTTTTTAAGGCATCTCCTTTCCTTTGTCAACACACTTCTTGCAAAGACTTGATTCACCAAAATGTTCAACAATTATAGGATTCTCCAAAAACCTCCAACCATGTTGATTTTTTTTATGCTCACTCTAGCTTGATGCCCTCCTAGAACAGTGTTTCAGAGTGTTCAGTAACTCTGAAATGTGCTTCCTCCCACACATTATTTCTTTTCAATGTACTTAACCACCTTGAAATTTCTCAATGAGTCTATAAATTAATCTGGTGTGCCCTCCTGGAAACTTCTCTTCTGACTCCATTGAGTTCAAACATGCAATCCTTGTGTCAGCTCACATATTTTTCTTGATTTGTTGCACACTCCTTTCACTTAGCCTAGAGAACCAGACTTAACTCAACACACTCTCGGATAGAAAACTATACCTCTATACCTGCAAATGATTTCCAACATTCATCTACAATTCACAAACATGCAAATGACATTCATAACACAACATTCATTACACATAAATGTAAAACAAGAAAAACTATCATTTTCTATTAATGGTGGAATGTCAAATTACAATAATGGAGTCTGATCTACAACTGATTCTTGGCTCTCTTTGTTTCTTTTCTTACAACCTAACCTATCCAACCCAACCTCTACTTTGCATGCAATAGAAATATTTATACAATAGGGGCTCTATGAGATTCCCTCACAAGCTAAATTAGTGGTGCCAAATAACCATTCAAAATGCCTATCGAAACGTCAAATTACAATGATGGAAATCTTCCCCAAATCGGATGCAGATCCATGCTATCGTCAACCACTAAATGGTGACCTTATCTCGAGCTTGTGTGAAAGAAAGATTTGGCTCTTCCATCTTGTCCTCCTTAATTTCCTAGATCATGCCTTGGATTCTCGAGGCAAAATGAGAGGGCGATGCCTCTCCTTCCTTAAATGTGCACCATGCATGAAATATGACTGGTGTGTGCTGAGGTGGAGAGATGCTCCTGCATCATTAGACTTGGCTTGAACTCTATCTGACAGCTTCTCAAGGCTTCTATGCAGATAGAAGGGTATATTCAAGGACTCTTTTCCAATCAAATGCATCAACAGTCTAATATGGTATTGATATACCATATTAAACCTACCTTCACAAGTAAAATACCTTTGAATGACTATGAGAAATTTTTTTTTTGTAAGTAAGTAATTTTATATGTAAAGGCCTTCAAAAAACCAGACCATAAGTACAAAAGTGAATAACATCCGGGTTGTAGTTACTGAACTGCTCCAAAGTGAGAAACCAATTCAGCCAACCGGGTAAGTCTGACACCTGAGTCTTTATCAGTCTTATAAAACACAAAGTTGAGCTGACTAAAATGCTACTAGAGGAGAGACTATTAAAAAAGGATAGACCCCTTGAGGGGTTAGACAATTGGCGAATAGTCTGGCACATACTCTGGAAGATAGCTTGGCCACGACTCCTCTTCAACAGGTGTCCCTTGGGTTTCCCATTGCATGTCATCATTCCCGCTGCCCACATCATCGTTAGCTGTTGTCTCGAAGTCTCACGACGAAATGTGCGCCTGCTGACCAGTGGCCATGATCGCTTCCTTAACCTCCTGCTAAATCGGCTCCTCAACGACCTCTGCTACACCCTGCTTCTTGAGGCTCTCATTATCTCTTGCTATGGATGGCACTTCTTTTGAAGCCGAAAGATAGGCTTCTTGGTAAGTGGAAAGAAGCTGGAGGAGGGTTGAGAGTCTCCCATCCAC
>CBVK0100675167.1:0-15311 GCA_900067695.1 Picea abies
GTGGGGTATAGTCGGGGTAGTCTAAAGAGTAGGAGACTTTTAGACAGTTAGATCTGCCTACATGTTGAACCCTAGTGTAGTCCATAGGGGGGGTTTCCCGCTATAGAAATACATTGTTATACATTTCAACATTTCATATTATTAATCTTCTTCTTCATCCAACTCAACATCTGTATCATCCAGTTCATAATTGATGTTGAAAGGATTGGCCATATCAACATCATCATCAATATCGTCATTTCCACTCATATAATCATCGTCTATATCATCATCAAGAATATTGTCTCCTACATTTGGTTTGACCTATTCGAGTTATTCATCTAACACATCGCCGATATCATCTTCATCCAAAACACCGTCTCGAATATCCCCTTGAATGGCTTCAATGTATTCCTCATACACATGAAATAACTCCTCCTCTACATCATCTTCTTCTTCAATATCATCTTCTTCTGCTACATTATACTTTACCGACCTTCCTCTTGGATCATATCTAACAACATATGACTAACCACCTCTACCAGGAACCTACGAATAAAATACATGTTCGCATTGGATTGGAAGCACATAGGGCTCTTATCCTAGCTCAACGTCCCTTGTATTAACCATGGTAAATCCATTAGCATGTTGTTTAACAATTCTATCAGGATCACATTCATTCATTCGTAGCTTGTACCATTTGACGTCGAACATAACTAATTTGAAGGATTTAAAGTCACACTCAAGTATATCATCCAAATACCCATAATATTAATTTTCAGAGACTTCTCGATGTATGTCACTTCTAGAGGAAACATTAGTAACATGAAACACTGCAGTTATCCCACTATCAGAAGTTTTCATCTTTTCATCCAACTTTTTGATGTGAAATTTGTGCCCATTGCACCACATAGCATTGTGGTGTTTCAACTGAATTATTCCAGACACGTAAAAAATGCATTGTCAATTGATAAACATATTTATGCTTTGAAATTATGAAAATTAAGAAAAAAAACATTGATAAACATATTTATGCTTTGAAATTATGAAAATTAAGAAAAAAAACACGCCATCTACTTCAATATAATATTTTAAAAAACTAAATAGTATGGGTAAATATATGTTTGCTTGTTTTTATTTTAAACCATAAGCTAAATCAATTTCCCTTTGTGTAAGATTGGTATCTCCTTTGCGTTCAACTTCTTTGACCAATGAAGCCACACCATGTAACGAACCCTATGTTATGACATAAAAGTAAGTGAGTACAATAGTGAATTTTTTATTTCTTTGAAGCCTCAGTTAGGACAAGTGTTACACGAAACAACATACATCATTACTTACACATTCTATTTTCATTTATCTCAATACACAACAAGATTTAGATACAACTTCAATGTTATTCATAGATCAACCACATCATATAAAGATAACAACGATTCATACTCATCCAACTTACCCTACAAGGTTAGGACCTCCAAGACACATAGTCAATGCTCAAGTCCAAGATTCATCCGATTGATTTTGACCATTTAAGGTCTCAGGACTGGAGACTTTTCTAAGGAACAATAAGGTATCTAAATCCCTTGACCTCAATCCTATTCTGAATTTCAATACTAAATCAACTACAATACTTAATCATAAATTCTTCAAAGCACAATAGAATAATCTACTACGCTTAAGAAATCTTTTAAGCAATACCCATTGTATTCAGGCATGATATATATAAGGAATACCATTCAAACTTCGTAATTTCCAATGTATTGATTTCCAAGTATCTAATTCATCTAAAGAAAAGCAACTAAGGTAATTAAATAACATCGTCTGACATCATCCAATCCTAAGGAACCATACTACTATAGTTAGAAGTACACAAATATGGTCGTTTAACATCAAGAAGTTATTACGGTTCTACTAACTATAAATTGTATTTCAACATACCATTCTATAGTAAAGTTATAAGAGAATAACACGAATACTAATGTTCTTTAATTCCGCGCTTATTTACTATCTCAAGAGTAACAAAAGAAGGTGCTTAACAACATAACATAGTATTTATGTGAAAGTATGAAAAGGTCAACGTTGAGAATTTATGTTAAAATTTCTTTTGAAATCAATCTAATTAAAACGTTCTTCTCACTTAGAACCTTACATACATATATTATTTTATGTCTGTAATAGGAAACTCTTTTTATTTGAGGCATTTCATTATAACGATCGATTTTTTTTTATTATATATTTATGTGTAAATGAACCTTCCTATCCAGATCATTACAAGGTCTATATGTAATAATAACTCAGAGTTAATGAATAAACCATTGGAAAAAACCTTAACTACAAGATATTCATACATTGTTTTAACACAAATAAGTCATCATATAAATTAAGATTGGTTTTTATCATTATTGTGATTGACACATGTTAAATAACAAATCCTCGATAGTCTTATAAATTCATAATATCATAACTTGTAATGTAATTAAATCATATAAACATGCACACACATGGAAGTCGAATTTGATTGACGCTCTTGTCATGAAGAGAGTGAGAAGAGAGAGATAAGAGCCTTCCGTCAGCTCTTTTGTTTTTAAAACTTTCTACACACTGAGCGAGAGTTAAGAATGTGTTTTTACCAATGAAACCAGAGTTAAGAATGTGTTTTTACCAATGAAACGATACTTGTCCTCCGTCTATTACCCAGTGGCAAACTCTCAACGATTACCCACTCCCGTTAATAACTGTCAACCAAAACCTGTTATAATTTAAAATTTTTAAGACGAAGATTAACGAGGAGTCGCTCAAAGGATAAGTCAGAGTTTGGAGTAAGAATGATAGACCAACACGAAACCATATTGGTGGTAGCGGATATCATGGAATAAGTAAAAGTAGATATGGCTATTAAAGCGTAAAATATGGAGTACGACACAAAATTTTCACGGAGTACGACTTTCATCAAATTTTGTTTAAATTTTAAAAACAAGAAAATTAACAACAAAAGGAGTAAGTGACGTAAGAATGATGAATTTGTCTAAGATATATTCATGTTGATGCTTGAATTCATCTGGACCGAAACGACAATCTTATGAGGATATTAGTCTTCTTGGTTCTCTTCTTTGGCTAAAAGATATATTTTTGAATATCTTAGAGTAGGGAGAGTGCTAGACAACATACCCCAAATCTTTATTGCTTGGATTTAAATGAAAATGGTTCTTCAATAACCCAATATGATCTTTGTGTGCATCAAAAGTCTTTTTTACAATAAAAAAATATTGAAAGAGGGCTTCAACAGCAGAATTAAATTGTGATCAACATCACACACAATCTTGTTAATCATATATAAATACATCCATGTCTTCTTCATGAAAAATAGGGGAGAATAATTTGATCATATCAAATAATTTTAAAAGAGTATTGTTATCAAGATTAAAAGAAAATTTAATAGACCAACCTAAAATATCTCATACTTAAAACTCAAAGTTATAAGGTACAATCAAGATCAACCCCGAAACAATTCTTTGTGGAGTTTTATTCATGAAAAATGTTCTTCATTACAAAAGCTTTGACAACCATGTATGTGGCTGCAAATACTCCATGATCATATGAGAAAAGATCTTATAAGAATACAATAAAAACACTCAACAACTCAGCCTTGTGCCCAACTATAAGATTCAAACATAAAGCTATGAGAAGTGGTGTACAAGAATAGAAAGAATGGAGAAGATGGAGATTTCTTTCTTTTGATAAGAAGATTGATTGTGTATCCATGGTTGTACCTTCTTCTTCCTCTGATCTTCTGCCCTGCCCCTTTGACAATACTGATTATTGAAACCTTTGATGAACTCTCTCTTCTCTTTTTAAGAAGTGATTTTCTAACTACTTGAGTAGTTAGGGTTTTCTTCCTCTCTTGAAATTCTCATACAAATTTCTTCTTAAAACATCCCATTTAATTAGTGCCTCATTAATTCCTAATTAATGAAATTTTATCATTAATATATTCATATCCAAAATGGGTCCCTTTCCCTTTTTAACAAAAGTTTTTAAATAAACTTTTATTTTCATAATTTAATTAATTTCCCATTTAAAATAGGAGGAAAGTGTTTTAATTCTGGGAATGATAATCAATTTTTTAGCCATGGGAATCACTTCTGATGCTATATTCATTGTATTATATTTCCAATGATATAAAGTTTGTGCAAATCCGTTTCTCGGATCTCAAGATATGAGCTCGTAAAGTTGCGTTGTCACGTAGGCCCATTAAAAATATATCTACTTTCAACACTTGAAACCTATACCACCATATTCTACGTCTAAATACCTTTCCAACAGTATAAATTTTGCATGGTTCTGACACCTGGAGCTCAAGTTATGGCCTCTGCAAGATTAACACTCAGCCATCGTCGATCTATTGTCCTGGGTAAATCACAACCCTTGGATGAATTTTGTGCTTCCCTTTATAAAATTTTTCCCTTTTTAATAAAAGTTTTTAAATAAACTTTTATTTTCATAATTTAATTAATTTCTCATTTAAAATAGGAGGACTGTGTTTTAATTTTTGGGAATGATAATCAATTTTTTAGCCATGGGAATCACTTCTGATGTTATATTCATTGTATTATATTTCCAACGATATAAATTTTGTGCAAATCCGTTGCCCGGATCTCAAGATATGATTTCGTGAAGTTGAGTTGCCACGCATGCCCATTAAAAATACAGCTGACTGATATTTTAATTTCTGAGAAAAATATATCTACTTTCAACACTTGAAACCTATACCACCATATTCTACGCCTAAATACCTTTCCAACAATATAAATTTTGCCTGGTTCTGACACCCGGAGCTCAAGTTATGGCCTCTGCAAGATTAACACTCAGCCATCGTCGATCTATTGTCCTGGGTAAATCACAACCCTTGGATGAATTTTGTGCTTCCCTTTATAAAATTTGACTTTTTGGTTTAAAAGTCTATCCCACATGCAATGGGATATTATATTCTTCATGATATATAATACTAAGTGTTTCATACACTTATCAAGAAACATGAGAAGAATATTATGGAGCATAAGGGGTTTGACCTCCTTAGAAAACTATTGAATAAAATAATAATTTTTGAATCCTGTCATCGTCCACTTCACACCCAGTCACCATGATGAGTCGTCCAATAAGATGTCGTCACATGTTATAAATTGATTGGATATCACATCATTCAATCATATCGCGTCACATGTCCCTCTTTGTATGTTGCCACATGTAATGCTCTTATTGGATGCCATGTGTCATTCCTCCATAGCTCGCCAAATAGTAAGGTCCCATGTGGAAAATTATGATTGGTTCACATTTTAAAGGTGAAAAATTCAAAAGGAGGTTAAGTATAGGAAGGTATATGAGATGTTATATGAGGGGAAGGGGAGATATGTAGGTGGCAGAATTAAGCAAGTGAGTTTGTAGTATATAGGAGTGGGTTGGCGGGTTAGGGAGTGAGGTGAGTAAGGGAGTGAGGGTGGTCTGTTTCCGTGACCTGACGAGGATTGTGAGTATTTAGGGGGAAAGGAGAGAAATGTAGACAACGGAAGTTAGGGAGGATAAATGTAGGTAGCAAGAGCGGGGTTGAGGAAGGTGAAGGGGTAGGGTAAAGGAGTGTGGTGGGTGTACACCTCCGCCATATATTGAAATATGGCTAAGTATGGGAGGATAAGGGATAAGGGAGTGGAGATGATGGAGAGATAAGGAGAAGGGTAGGAGTGGAGAAAGGGGTGGGAGTAATTTGCAGGTGGCAGAGGGCTAAGGGTGATATGTAGACAACGGGTTGGTAGATGAGGGAGTGTAAAGAGGTGAGGGGCTGTATGAGTCCGCCAACCCATGAAGTTGATGAGGAGATGAGGTGGGAGTCCCAAAAATACTAAGTGTTGAGACTAGTTGGGCATATGGGAGGGGTAGTAGGAGAAGGTAACACTTAGAAAATTTTCTAAGTGTGGGTTCAAAAGAAAAGATGATCCATAAGTATGGGAGGATAAGGGATAAGGGAGTGGAGAGGGTGGAGAGATAATGAGAAGGGTAGGAGTGGAGAAAGGGGTAGGAGTAATTTGCAGGTGGTGGAGGGATAAGGGTGATATGTAGACAACAGGTTGGCAGATGAGGGAGTGTAAAGAGGTGAGTGGATGTATGAGTCCGCCAACCCATGAACCTAATGAGGAGATGAGGGGGGAGTCCCAAAAATACTAAGTGTTGAGACTAGTTGGGCATATGGGAGAGGTAGTAGGAGAAGGTAACACTTAGAAAATTTTCTAAGTGTTGGTTCAAAAGAAAAGATGATCCAAGATAACCCCAAGTTCCAAGAAATGAAAGGTTCCATTATGGTTCAAAAAGATGGACATGGTTCCAAGAATTCTTATTTCCAAGAAAATTAGTTTTTCCACATGGAAGAAGTGTTATTTTCCACTTTAAAACTTCAAACCTGGATATCTTGAGCATATGAACTCAGATTTTTGATCTGCGAAATGAGTGACAAAGATGAGACTGAGGGCTATACAGTGAACTTATAAAAGTTCAAAAATGTCTTCTTTTGATATCAAGGCTTTTATAAATTCAAGAGAAGGAAAATATAGATGACCAAATTTTGGTCAACAAGTCAATAGATGGTCCTTCCCACCAATTTCCATTAAACTTTAAATCAAGTGCCTTCAAAATTTTTTGTTACGAATCTACCGAGAGATCTCATCTTAACATAAATCAAGCTACTTACAACGAATGTGTAAGTTATGAATGAAAACATCGGAGGATAGTCAAACTCATACTAGTGAAGAAATTCGAAGTAACGATCCATCAAGCAAATCGAAAATGATTATTATTAATGTCTGATATAATCGTGAAGGTCTTCACATCCACTTGCTAATTAAATCGTTACTAAAGGACTGAGTATTAAGGAGAAAGTTTAAAAATCGTCGGGAATAATAATAATTCCAGACGGAATACGTTATATATAATGGATTCTATTTTTCCTCTATTGGGGCTTCTTGGATGGACCAGTGGAAAACTCTCAATGATTACCCACTCCCATCAATAAATGTCAATGGGATCCAATTATAATTTAAAATTTTTAAGACGAAGATTAATGAGGAGTCGCTCGAAGGATAATTCAAAGTTTGGAGTAAGAATGACAGGGCAACACTAAACCAAATTGGTGGTAGCGGAGATGGAATAAGTAAAAGTAGAGATGGTTATTAAAGATTTCAATCTGGAATTACTCCAATTATACTTACAACACAAAATTTGTTACAGGTTACAATTTCCCATGATTTCAATGGCGACAACATCCTTAGTTGTCCCTATAATTTAATTCACTGCACTCCTGAAGTTTTAAGATATATAAATAATATTGAAAGAATCATATTCCAATAACAATCCAGGTCGATATATATAATTTTTTTTTTTAAATACACAGGATACCAATCCGTAAAGAATAAGAATAAAATATGCGCATAAACAATTGTCAAGATTTAGTGTAAAATTTATCATAAAAATCACTACTCAACTTCTAATACACTTGATGTAGATTTCAATCCAAAAAATGTGCAACGCTCCTCTTTCTCGCTTTCCAATCCAACTTCACTAGTACCTCCCAGCCAATGCTTGGGGTACTCTTCTTCCCCTTTAGCCCTCCGAGTCACAAGGAGCCACACACAATAACTAAAAAAATAATAGCTCCAAGGCATTCCTCGCAAGGAAGAGCTTCCACTCTTTCCACAAGCTTGGTATCCCAACTCTTACAAGTAAAACACAGTCCAACACAATTTTGGCAGCATAACAGTACTAAGAAAAGTGAGACCTCCATTCCCATTCTACCCCATTTCTTTTATAGGTAATTTCTCGCTGACACTTGTCCACATGCACAAGTAATTCAACTTTTTAATTATTTTATTACTAATTATTCACCTACACGCTTGTCTCACTCTCCCCAAGTTTCACAAGTAATTACCCTTTTTATTTTATTTAAAAATCAATTTTCCCTCATATTCCCAAAGTGTTCCTATTTTTGCTCTTAGTTGTCCTTTTGTTCCCCAAATTCTTATTTAATGAGTGTCTCCTAACTAGATCTTAGTTAGAGTTGGATTAGGAGTCTTCTTCTAGTTATACTTAGTAGTAGTTTACTCAAGATACTATCTATGTGTACACCTATTCTCTCATAAGTAGAATTGAACTTCTACTTATGCTTTGCTCAACTAATCTGACCCACCACCCAGTGTTTTATTATGCGAGACTGTTTGTTGGCTCTTATTCCTTACTTTGTACTGCTTGTTGAACGTGGTGTGGTTGATCAAGGGAGACTTGAAAAGAAATACTTAGGGTTTAAACTCCTATCAGGTGCTAGCCCCAATAGGATTTAGACCCCACATCATCTACCTTTTCACAAAACCTTTGAATATGCAATGGCGGGCACTACTATTCTATAGAACCTTCCCTTTATGCCAGGCCATTTAGTGGGTTGATTCAGGGGGATTTCTTTTCCTTATCACGAAGCCATTCACAGAATCTACTCACAAAGGACTACCAGGTCAAGGGGGGTTGCCCCCCCCCGTACAGTCCTGCGGTTGGGGTCAAGGAAATGTGTAATAACGATTTCACTGTGGAATGATGTGGCACTGGTACTTCTCCTGGGTATTAACTTAATGGGGTTTCCTTTGAATGGGTATGGCATGAACTGAACTGAATGGGTCTGTATTGAAGGGGTCATGTCTTATTTTTTTCTATTTTAAAAATCCCTTTAATTAATTTCATGCACACATGTGCAATTTATCCCACCTTCCAATTTATATTCATTTTTTTTCTAGAGTATGATTTTATTTCAATTACTTTAATTTACAACAATGTTTGGAAAAACCACAGTGTTGCAAATGAATTTTTGACGTTTCGGATCCAGATAAGGATCCATCTTCAGGACAAGAAGTCTGGATTAGAAACGTCGACAATTTATTCGCAACACTGTGGTTTTTCCGAACATTGTTGAAAACCTCACCACAAAAATATCATTGATTACTTTAATTTATTTAATATTTATATTTTGTTTCTCAATTAAACTCAGACTTAGATTTAGTATTAAACTTAGGCTTAGACTCTTGTTAGGCTTCTATTTTATAATTTACTGATTAATTATTTCCATGTTCTAACAAGGTCTAAACATTTCATTAAGTTCTCTAGGCCATCTAGATTTATTGATTGAAATTTTAATTAAGTGACGTGCCCTTCAAGACTCACCTCAGTGCTCCAAGGGTGCCACTCGCCTTTGAATGGATTTGGAATTTTGTCCAACCCCTGGAGTCAACACTCCATTCGATTGATCTTTTGAAAGACTAAGGGATTCTAAGGAATAAGGATTCCACCTTATTGCGCGCCCCTTAGAAATCCTCGTGAGCGATTGTCTCAGTCGACCCTCATGACATCGTGAACCTCTCTAATTAGTAAATCATTAACCTAAAGTTAAGGTTACAACGGGAGTGCTAATAGGCTGTGATAGGGATGCTAACACACCTCTCCCTCAATGTCTAGTTTTTGTGCATGACCCCTTTACTCCTTATGTGAGTCGGATTAAAAAGTATCGTCAAGCCTGCATCCACTGACAATTTTTTTTCCAATAATCCATATACATAAATCATACTGTAATCAATCATATATCACATGTTTGTAAAATAAAATACTCAATCAAAATACAATCCACTCCTTGACTCAATCTAGAGTCCAAGGAATTTTATTGATTCCATCAGCATCCGTAACCTATCATGTATCATGCACACTCAGGAGAACTCGTCAATATATCTGTCAATACATATACATCTAAAAGTAACAATAAATCACAATACATCATCATCATATAACTCATAATCGAAATGAAATCATAATGTACCATAACCGGATCACTTGTATGCAAGTGTCCTCAAAGAATAAGTCAATATAAGTGTGCTCATTAGAACGAGATCTTACATACACCCCTCTTGTTTTAAACTTCATCCCAAATTTTGTACAGTCTATAAATAGAAGTAAATAAATGTATCTAACATAGATATACATATCTAATCTATCAAACAAATAAGGAAACAGTTGATGCATCTTGTCTGCATCCTCCCATGTAGCCGAGTGTGGACTATAATTGTCCCACTGGACCTTGACTTAAACGACTATTCAATGTCATAGTTGTCGAGTGTGATTGTATAGAATATGGATTGGCTCCGCCATGAGAGCACCCTCGTCCGACACCTACAAGGAACTCATGTCAATAACATTTGACAAATCACTAATATAATGTCGTAAAATAGATACATGAAATACATCATGCATATCCTCAAAGAATCAGGCAAGGCTAGTCGATAATCCACGGGTCCTTTCTTTTCCACAACCTCAAAAGGTCCCACAAACCTAGGATATAGTTTAGCACTCTTTTCAAACTTGGTCGAACTCTTGTATGGTTTTACCTGAAAGAAAAATATGTCGCCAAACTGATAAATGTGGTCAACGCGATGCGCATCAACATAACTCTTATATTGATCTTGCTATTATTTAATCCTTTGTATTATCAATTTCATCTGTTCTTCCATTTATTGGATCACTTCCGGTCCCACTAGGACCCTATCCTCAAGTCGATCCCAACTCAATGATGTCTGACATGGTCTCCTGTAAAGAAACTCAAATGGTGCCATCTTAATCGTACTCTAGTAATTGTTGTTGTATGAAAACTCTACCAATGGAAATAAGTCTTCCAAATGTTTATGTTGATCCATTACATACATATGCAGCGTATCCTCCAAAATATGGTTCTTTCTTTCTATTTGTCCGTCTATTTCTGGATGATAAGTTGTACTAAAATTTAGTTGCATTCCCAAGGCCTCTTGGAAACTGGCTCAAAATTGTTTTGTAAACACTGATCCACCATCGGATATGATATTTCTTGGTAGTCCATGTAACCTCACAATATCACTAAAAAAATCGCTAGCTATATCCAGTGCCTAGTACATCGTACGCACTAGAATAAAGTGTGCACTCTTCATCAGAGTGTCAACTACCAAAAAAATCAAGTCGTGTCTCCTTGACTTCAATGGCAATCCAACTATAAAATCCATCGAAATGACTTCCAATTTCAATTCAAGGATAGCGTATGGCTGTAACAATCCTTCAGGATGTCTATGTTCAGCCTTCACTTGCTGACATTCTAGACATCTCACCATGTAACTAAATATGTCTTCTTTCATTCCTTTCCAGAATAATAAATCCTTAAGGTCTTCCTTCATCTCTATGACTCTCAGATAATCCATGTATACTCCTTAATGAGCCTTTCTTAAGATCAAACTTCTTAATTCGTCGTTAGGCGGTACGTAATTTCTGTCATTATATCTCAGCAATCCGTCAATGTCCAATGAATAACCTTCAAACTTCGGTACCATCATGGTATTTCGTTCAATATTATTCTTAACTTCTTTGTACCAATCATCATCTATCTGTAAGGTTAGAATATTTTCTCGAAGATTCATCTTAAGAGGTATTATCGAGAATATGCATGGTCTCTGACTCAATGCATCTACTACTTTGTTCACCATTCCTTTAATGTAAGTAATCTCAAAATCATATTCACTAAGTAATTCTGACCAACGGCTTTGTCATGCATTCAAGTCACTCTGAGTAAATATATGCTACAATCCACAGTGATTTGTCTTTAGTTCTAATTTTCATCCAATCATATAATGTCTCCATACTCTCAAGGCATATACAATTGCTAATAACTCCAAGTTATGTGTTGCGTAGTTTTCCTCATGCCTTCTAAATTTCCTTGATATGTAAGCGATCACTCGACCGTCATGCATCAAAAATCTACCTAAAACTTCCTCAGATACATCTGTGCATACCAAGAATTATTTGTCCATGTCGAGGACCTTTAGTATCAGCGCTTTCGTTAACAACTCTTTAAGCTTCTGAAATTATTCTGTGCATTACTCTGTCCATACAAACTTCTTGTTTTTCTTCTGCAATTATGTGATTGGATTTTCTATCTTTGAAAAACCTTCAACGAATCATCGGTAATATCCTGCTAATTTTCTATCTTTGAAAAACCTTCAACGAATCATCGGTAATATCCTGCTAAGCCCATAAAGTTGCATTCTTATTGTACATTTGTCGGTGTGGTCCATTCCATAATAGACTCTACTTTCGTTGGATCCACATTGATACCTTCTCCAGATATGATATGTCCCAAGTAATGAATCTTCGATTGATAAAAATAGCATTTCGATAGCTTCCCATACAATTTTTTTTCTCTTAGACACTATAAAACCAATCTCAAGTGTTCTTCATGCTCTTCTTTCATCCGAGAATAAATTAGTATGTCATCAATAAATACTTAAACAAACTTGTCCAAATATTCTTGGAATACCCCATTCATCAAACTCATGAATACTCTCGGGGAATTCGTCAAACCAAATGGAAAAACGGTAAACTCATAGTGTCCAAATCTCGTTTTAAATGCAGTCTTAGGGATATATTCCTCTTTAATTCATTAGTGATGATATCTTGATCTCAAGTTGATATTAGAAAACACAGTTTCTCCCTTCATCTGATAAAAAAAACGTCAATCCTAGGCAATGGATACTGGCTCTTGATCGTAGCCTTGTTCAATTGACGATAGTCAATACAAAGACTCCACGATCCATCGTTCTTTCTAACAAAAATCATTGGCGCAATCCATGGTGACACACTTGGACAAATAATCCCCAAGTATAACAATCCATTCAGTTTCATTTTCAACTCCTTCAAGTTAGGCATTGACATCCGATATGGCATTCTCTCAATCGGCTCTATTCCAGGTTTCAAATCTATGACAAAATCAAGTTCCCTTTCTAGTAAAAAACCTGGTATTTCCTCCGAAAATATGTATGAAACTACGATACTACTGGAAGGTATTATAATATCTCTTCGTCGCCCTTTTCGTTAAGATCTAGGATGGCATATAACTTCCATCCCTTGTGCATACTTTTTTTGTAGTTGTAGGGAGGAAATAAATCTCAATGAAACCCCCTAATTTCTTCCTACAATCACCCTACTATGTCCCAAATCATCTGTCAGAATTAACCATTTGTATTACAGTTAAGTATCGCATCATAATATTCCAACCAATCCATGCTAATCATTATGTCATAAAATCCTAATATCATAACATAAATATTTACCTTTGATACAAAATCACCCAAGTTATTGCTACACTCCATAACCTTTCCTCCAACTTTCGGTTTGGCACCCAATGCCATTTATAGTATCTGAAATCGTCATGCTCGACTGCCTTTACCTTAATTCTCTTAAGTGTTGCACTAGAAATAAATCTCTTTGTATCTTCCGGATCTATCAAAATACTAAAATTTTGATCGACGATTGTACCTAATGTCTCGATCACAGTGGATTGGTGCTAAGCCTAGTGATTGTTCACCGTTGCATGTATCCTGTGGGCCTTGCCCAAATATCCAACTGTATTGGGTCCTGATGATCCGACCAATTTGGCCTTCTCAATTGGACAATATCAATAGTAATGTCACTTTCCACATGTTCAACATCCAGTCTTCGGTCCAGTGCTCCTGGTCCCTGAAGTAGATGTTGTTGTCCTAGCATTCTATGATCTTGGTATGTTCTATTGAACATGCCTAAATTGTTGTTTTTGCTGCGGACGATGTTGTTGTTGTTTATGTGGTTCTCTGTAAGGATTATGTCATCGCGGTGTCAAAAAAATAGGTCCTTTGGGCATATCTCAATGCCTAGAAGCCTGTCTGGTTTGTGTCTAATGTTGTTGTGCTCCTAATGTCGTTTGTCCAGTCGGTCTAGAAGGAGTCCTGATATGACCCCCACTATTCAGCTCTTCCTTAACTATGAGGGCCTTCTGAATTGCATCGTGCAATGTCTGAGGCATTGGGATCCTCACCTTCGCATGAATGTTGAAGTTAAGGCTAAACACAAACTTGTTGACCTTTAACTTATTTGTGTTCAGTTGTGGAGCATACCTAAGTAGCTCCATGAACCTGAACATGTACTCTGGAACCGTATGACTACCCTATCATAAGGCGTTTAACTCATTAAGTTGGCACTCAATGACTTCATCGGACAAGTACCTCTCCCAGAATCATTCCTCAAAAAATTCCCATGACACGTCTTCCACGACCATGTTTAGTTGAGGTAGGAGTGTCTTCCACCAAAGTAGAGCACTCCCTTTCAGTTGAAAGACCGCCATGCAGACTTTCATGTTGGAGGTGTAATCACGAAGTGCAAAGCACATCGCCACGTTCTCCAACCATGCCTCAGTAGCTAATTCATCTTTGGAACCCCAGAACTCGAGAAACTTCACTTTCTTGAGTTATCTGTGTAAAATACTACTACCAGCTGGAGCGCATTGTGAACCTTCATTGGGCACATACTCTCTACCCTCATCTTGATCCAGATGGTTGATCAATGCCTATGACATCCTCTGGAAGGAGCTCATCATACCAAACACATCTCCCACAACAACCTGCTCCTGCTCAGTGGTATGCTCATCTTCCTGAGGGTTATATCCCTCTAGAGTGGATACTATCAGAGGAGGCACATCTCTTCCTCCCACACCATTACGTCTACTTCCCCTGCGTCCTCTAACCATGATTACCTACATGGACAGATTCAAAATTTATTAGTGATACATATTTAATCATTTTATTTAACATAGTGGAAGGCGTAATGGTCCAATGTTGTAGGGTTGAACCCGCTCGGATACCATATGTAACGAACCCTCTGTTACGACATAAAAGTAAGTGATTACAGAAGTGAATTTTTTTTTCTTTGAAACCTCAGTTAGGAAATTTGTTACACGAAAACAACATATATCATTACTTACACATTTTATTCTCATCTATCTCATTACACAACAAGATTCATATACAACTTCAATGTTATTCATGTATCAACCACATCATATAAATATAACAATGACGCCTACCCATCCAACCTACCCTGCAAGGTTAGGACCTCCAAGACACATAATCAATGCTCAAGTCTAGGATTTATCCAATTGATTTTGACCATTTAAGGTCTCAAGACTGGTGACTGTTCTAAGGAACAAGGAGGTATCTAAATCCCTTAACCTCAAACCTATTATGAACTTCAAGACTAAATCAACTACAATACTTAATCATAAATTCTTCAAGGCAAAATAGAATAATATACTATGTTAAGCAATCTTTTAATCAATACTCATTGTATTCAAGCATGATATATAAGGCATACCATTCAAACTTTGTAATTTCCAATGTATTGATTTCCAAGTGTCTAATTCATCTAAAGAAAAG